>JAGDYQ010000033.1:1036776-1182210 GCA_021962125.1 Bulinus truncatus
ATGTCATACTGTACCCAGAAGCTGTATTTCTGTACATATATGCTATGTCCTACTGTACCCAGAAGCTGTATTTCTGTACATATATGCTATGTCCTACTGTACCCAAAAGATGTATTTCTGTACATATATCCTATGTCTTACTGTACTCAGAAGCTGCAGATGCTTTCGTGCCTAATTTATATTTCTGCTTGATGTCCTAACGTACTCAACTGATATTGTGAACTCTTTAAGTTTTGTTACTTGCCGTGAGGCATTTGGACGGGATGGGTTCCGAATTCCTGCAACCTCGTCTACCGTCCTGCATTTGCCTGCAACAAGCCCCTACAACAAGTCAATCTAGTGGGTTTGTCTGGGATGTCGATAAGACACTGATTAACTGATCTATGGGCTATAATAATATATACTGTATAATTATCATCGTATCGGTGTGATGAATATTACTGGATCAGCTGTTGTGCTTAGTCTAACTTGTGTCAGCCAGTGGTTGTCAAACGTATACTCTCCGCGACAACAGTTTTAGTTGTACGGCCCGCCGAGAGCGAAATAGCGTCAATTACAAAAACACTTGGTGATATATCAGTGTTGTTGTGTACAATGGCCACGAGGGTCTGGTCTCGGGGTGTTTGAACACGGCGTCATATTGTCTTGTTTAAAAATTTCACTGCGCCAACACACACAAGTCAATGACACAAAGATGAAAACTAAGCTTTATTACCTGTTGAAGTCATAAAATGTTAAACGACAATATGACTATTACGGGATGGTAATGTGCATGACTGTAATAGTTGTTGTGAAAGATCATGTCTAAATAATAAACAACTGAATGCAATACAGAACACTTTACATGTCACAGTTTCACTACTGATTGAAGGGATGGTAATGTGCATTGTTGTAATAGTTGTTTTGAAAGATCATGTTTACGTGATAAACAATTTAATACAGAAGATTCTACATATCACACTTTTACTACCGACAGTCAGACTGTGATCAGCTCACACTGTGGTCAGCTCATACTGTGGTCAGCTCACACTGACCCTATAATCAAGAATCACTTACAGGCATCTTCAGTTTCTGAGTATTTTACAGGAAGGGAATCAAACATTTGAAACATTCTACTCTATGCTGTTGTTGTTGTCAGTGTTGTGACTAAACTATCTAAAGAAATGACTCAACTCTGAATAACTACAGACATAGCCATACTAAGTCGGTTTATAATTTCATCTATAGGCATTTATTGAAAACACCGGGTTACAATACATTCATTGTTTCCGATTCTTGCATTGACCGTCTGATAAAGATACAACATGTTTTTTTTATACCTGTGTGAAGGTAACGCAGTACAATTCATATAAAATTAATTCCAATATTAACCAATTTTTGGTTCTTGCTGAATAAATAATTCTATAATAATTAAGCATTGCTCACACTTTCATTATCATGTATATCCTGTAATAATTGAACATTTCCTATGATTTCATTATAAAACTAGTCCCATCTTACATCAACAAAGCATCGCGTATTTTTTTTTCCATTCTAAACTATTCCAATAAAACATCAACAAAGCATGGCTTAACTTTTTTTTTGTTCACTATGTTTATAACACCAAATCATTCTTAATTATTTTAAACTCATTTTTCACTCAAAATAATAAGTTTCAATACTTGAATACCTCGTGTTTTCTCGTTATGACGTGTTTTCTCTCATGATGTGTTTTCTCGTTATGACGTGTTTTCTCGTTATGACGTATAAATTTAGCGATATTGTTATTACTTATGTTGTTGTTTTTTTCTCATTTAATCCCATGCTTCCTAATAAGTACAAAGAAGATGTTGTTTACACACTGGAGCCTCAGACATTCATGTCACGTGATAAGCCCTCGACCATCAGATATCTCCGTGTACACACCAACGTTATCACTAGCTGTCGGCTCAGTTCCCTTGTTAGGTACTTAATTGGTGGGGTTAATACATGAGGCAACGGATGTCATCTATGTAATAAATACGTTATCAGTCTTACTGTTCTGGCCATAGCATGACTGTAAACATTCTGTTGGTTGATGGATACAAATAATAAATGGTTATCAAAGACTGAAAAATACTGAATTCGTTAGTGTTTTTTTAAACAAGCCAGCTTTAACGTCAGTTGTAAAATTCTGACCATAACATGACTGTTCGAAAATATCATGTTTGTTGATGGGCAGAGCCTTAGCTAGTTATTCTGGCGCCCTGTGCCCTGTATGAGATTTTCGGCGCCCTCCTTCCAATATGAAACGTGTAAAAACCTTTTACAGCGCTCTTTCGTTCGGCGACTCTTGCTAAGTCGGCGACCACACAACCCGTGGTACACATCCCACGCTTCTGTTGACCGGTTCGAAGAATGAACTGGCACTAATAAACTGGACAAACTGAAACCCATGTCGTTGATTGAATTGTTTAGCAGTCCGGCCGTTTTGTCGTAGCTGAATGAATTTGTCAAATGGTATTGAACACACTTTAAAACCAACTTGGGTCTTGGGCTTCAGCGACGATCGAGGCGTTTTTATTTCACTGGTTTGACTTAAGATACCGGGATCAAGTACTTTGTTCTGTCACCCCTAGCAACAGTCATAGCAACATAAACAACAACAAAAAAACAACTGTTTATATACAAATTCATAAAGAAAACCAACAGCTAATGTCTCAACGCCTGTAAGACTCAACTAAACAACACAACTTTTTATATCCGTGAACCTTGATTCCCTTTGTCCTGTTTCATCCGCAAACAAAAACGTTGAAATTAAAAATTTTTTGTAAGCATTTCCATTTTGAGTTGTTTTTTTCCCCTCCCCTTACAGCTTTTCCCTTAGACGTCTGGGGGGGGGGGATGTTAAGCAGTATTATATATCCCACCTCCAGGAAACGTTTTTTTTATATTGTTCATGAACATGTGACATTTAATGAGATTTTTGTAATACGTTTGCTTTTTTTGGCACCTTATTTTTAGATCCGTTTTTCATCTCTCTCTATTTTTTTTTGTTAACCTATTAGGCTTACTCGTCCTTCATAAATGTTGAAACTTTAAGTTGTTTTTATATGCAATATAAGTCAGAGTTGTTTTTTTTTTTGTGTGTTTAAATCGACAACGGTTTACAGCTCTGTCAATCTAAGTCTAGAAACTCAGTGTGGGGGGTGGTCATGTTTCCCCTGTATGAGTGAACTCTGGCGGTCAGCCACGCTGGTCTCCGCCACGTTGTCCGGCTTGAAGATCATGCACAGCAGCA
Organism: Bulinus truncatus; assembly: GCA_021962125.1. NCBI lineage: Eukaryota > Metazoa > Mollusca > Gastropoda > Planorbidae > Bulinus > Bulinus truncatus. The sequence goes on from JAGDYQ010000033.1 coordinate 1,040,036, forward strand.
GCCGGTGGTAGGCCCGCTGGAAGTTGGCGTCCATGATGGTGTAGATGACCGGGTTCATGCTGTACATGACCCAGGCCAGGAACGGCGACCAGATGTGGGGCATGGGGTACCTCAGCCGGTTGTCCACCGTGTTGATGATGAAGAACGGGGTGGTGCCCACGAGGAAGCCGAGGAAGATGAGCACCATCATCCCTGTCAGCCTGAAGGACTCCCGCCGCGCCCTCTGCCTTCGGTACTGGCTGCCCCGGGACGCCTTCCTCCTGGAGGTGCACACCACGCAGCCGAGCCGGGCGTAGCACACGCAGATGAAGAGGCAGGGCACCACGTAGCCGGCCGTGATGGTGGTGATCTTATGGGACTTGCTGCCCGCGGCGCTGAACGTGCACTGCAGGATGCGCTCCTGGAAGTCGAACCCACCCCAGACGCCGATCAGGGGCGTGAGGCAGAAGAAGAATGGCAGCGCCCAGCACAGGACGCAGGCGGCGCAGAACCAGGGTCTCTGTGTGTAGCGAGTGTGGCTCTGTGGGTGCACCACGTGGAGAAACCTAGAAAATAGTCAATAAAACGAATACAATTATGTATAAGATTACTTTACTCTTGTTACCTACGCATTTCTTTTTTTGTATTAAATATTAAATATTAAAATATGTAAAGAATTACATATTTTAAGCATTACATTAAGCAAATGTTGAGATCTTTGTAAAATTAAAAAAGATTTTTTTTTTTTAAATATATTGAAGGCTCGGATTACTTATTAACACAATTATATTTTATACATCAGCCGGTTGGGGGCAACACTATCTGATCTTACACTTTTTCCCGCGTTATCTTAATTACCAGACGCTTACTTTTGTTTGTTAGGTTAACAGTGGGTAATCGGAGATTCTCAATCAAAGTGCCTCCCATAAACTGGCCAATCCAGTTAAATAAAAAAAAACACGATTTATACAGTGCATTTTTAAAGTATTCATATAGGTCATATATTAGAGTCTATTACATGTCATATAATAGAGTCTATTACAGAGATATTCTAAAGAGCGCTGCTCCGTGAGTCAAAGAAGGCGCGTGGACTTCGGCTGAAAACCCGTTAGCGTGAAATATTAACCATCAATCAAAGCTTCTACCAATACGCTGTTGTTGTTTTTTTTTTTTTAAACTGCGTGTGGAGACAATGGCCTTATTTCAGATGATCTCAAACTTGTACACTTTTAACTGGTTTTTCATTTTCACCTCACACCTGACATTAGCGCATTTTTCACTTTGGGGCTTAAATAGAGTTGTTATTATGCACATTTCCAATTCTCCATTATGTATCTCTTTTTTTTTGTTCGCGACCCACCTATACTTCCTAGTGGGTCCCCTACCCTCACTTTGAGAACTAGTGGTCGAGATGCTGGTGTGTGTGGGGGGGGGGCATAATGTTGTATAGAAAAAGAAACAATTGAAAAAAAAAAACAAGCAAAAATTAAGCCTGTAAAAACAGGACGTTTAAGAGCATTTTCATGTATAAATATAGAGGGACGTAAGTCATGTTTAATAACTGTTACAAAAATAAATAATGATTACGCCCCTTTGTTTAGCTTTTAATCTTTATATAATATATAAGCCCTTTATGAACTCTGAAGCCCGGCCCTGAGAGGTTCTATCGCGAAATGAACTTTTGATGTTCACATGGCAGGCCAAGACCTACAAAATGATATATACATCATGGGTCTAGAACTCATGGTTGCTGAGATATAGGGCGCTCCTTTGTTAATATAGCTTACATAGTAATAAAACGGTACTTAATAAGCCCCCTTTTTCGGCCCTCAGAGGTCCTATCGCGAAATGGACTTTTGATGTACACACGGCAGGCCAAGACCTACAAAATGATATATACAACATGGGTCTAGGAATTATGGTTGTTGAGATCTAGGGTGATGACGGACAGACAGACAGACAAAACGGGGACATTAGAGGATTTTTTTTTCGAAAATGCTCTAAAAAAACCACGCCCCGACAAGTTTACTTTATCACCATGAAGGGTTTTTTCTTACCTGTAAAAAGCTATAGTACTAAGTAACATCATGTTGACGCCTATAAGCCAGATCCGCAGCGCCGCGTGCAGCTGGCACATCAGGGCCGTGAGTGGCCAGCCCTTGTGGTGGAAGGTCATGGCCTGCAGGGGCAGTATGAAGGAGCAGTACACCACGTCGGCCACGCTCAGGTTGCAGATCAGGATGCTGTTCACGTTCATCTTCAGGCGGCTGGTCACTATGGCCAGGATGGTCAGCACGTTCCCGAACGCGCCGAACACGGCCAGGACGATGGTCAGGATGGTGGCCGTCTCGAAGATGACCCCCGGGTAGCACCGGATCCCGTCACACGCCCCGGTGGCGTTGCGTTCAGCGCCGTACGGGAGGGACGCGTTGACCGCGGCCTCCCTTCCGGACAGGTGGACAACGTCCAGCTCGGACGTCATGACGAGTGTATTTAATAATACCACTGGCGTAAATACCACTGGTTACGATATCATCTCTGGAATGTCTTACAGTAAAATAGAATCGTTCACTATGACATAGCCATTGTATGTGATCTATTGATAGAATTTTAAAAAAAATCTTGGCTTCAGTTACTGTAGTCCTTTTTTTTTTCTTCTTTTACTTGTTTATTTTATTCCATGTAGTCTTGTACACTGAAGTCATTGGCTCGCTCTCTAGAGCCTTTAATGTAAGATAGATGGATTGGCGTGCACAGGAAGCATACATCATAAACCCCTGGGGAAAAAAAATAAAAGACACTATAGTCTTAATTGAAACAACAACATAAAAATGTAAATATTCCAAGGCATCACATCTATCTATCTAAACAAAAGTACAGAAACAGTTAAAATATGTAATATGGTTATAAATATTCTGCTACAGTGAACATATGCACTTTGGTTTTAAAAGTACCGTAACATTGTTATGCCTGTAACTGGAAAAGAGATAGTGTTTTTTTTTTCTCTTTCTTATTTACGCCCTAATCCCCTGGTCCCAGGAGATGTTCATCTTGTCGTACAACTTGACAACCGATGTGTTGTCTGTTAGTTACCATTGTTTACCTTGAGCCTCTCCTCTAGCACTGGATGTTGGGCATTGGAAAAAAAATCTCATGTATATATATATATATATATATATATATATATATATATATATATATATATATAAATAAAGTTATCAACAGTCTTATACTCTACATACATGCTACCTAAACATAAATAGAGTCATGACAATTACGTCTGTATTATCTAGACATTATCTATTCCATTAGAAAAGTTATAACCAGCTAGCTTTAATGTACCCTTGTAAACAATGTAATAATTTATGAAAAAAGATTATGCATTGATGCTAGACTGGGACTAGCCTGTACTAATTCAACCATCGAAATACAATATTTTTTTTTAAAAACTTAGTATGCTTAATAGTTTACTGTCATATAATTGACGTGACGTCCCTGTTTACAATGTTATGCTATGTAAGTATTACCTACTAATGACATTATAATATATGTTTGCTATATGGCTATAGTGTTAAGTAACATTTTCCTAATGAGAATACATTAACCATTTTCCATTTTTTCTTTTTTGGCTTGATTCTGGTTACGTTACACATTTGTGGGTTTTTTCTTGCACAGAGATACATCATTGTGTTGACTTGGTGTGTTTCTAAATTTAGGCTATAACTGTGGATCTAATTAACTCATCCAATATGTTTCTCAATGAAAGCTCTATGTAAACCATATAACTATAGATCTACAATTGCAACCAGGTGAGCCAAAACTGACATTTCCCTCATTGCACTGTTTCGAACGTCAGTCTAACTGTATGCACCACTAAGGAGCCAAATCAAAAGATATTTCTCCCCCTCCCCCCTCCCCTTTCCTCCAACGCCTCACGTGTTTACCGATGACGTAACATGGAGGCTCCCCGCCTCTCTCCCCAACAGGTAGTAATAACGTAGCCCAGAAAACTTCAGGTTCAGTAATAGCTAGCACTTGACTGGCGATTCTCAAAAAAACTATGATTCAAGTGTCACTTGAAACAGCAATTACGCATACAAGATAATGACTGTTTTTGTAGGCTGCAGTTGCAATAGGCCATTGGTATTACATGTGGATATCTGTGTTTACATTACCCCCCATGAACTCGACAGATCCTAACGGTGACTCTTAATTATCACTCTTAATTATTCTATGTTGTTCATGAGAGGCGTGGCCGAGTGGTGTAGACACTCGGCTGTCGACCTGAGAGTGCTGGGTTCGATCCTCGGTGAAAACCATGTGAAATTTATCCAGGTGAAATGTGTTTCAAAGTCGTCCCACAAGTCCACCCAGCTTTAAATGGGTACCTGAATTTAAGTTGGGGAAGTAAAGGCGGTGGGGCGTTGTGCTAACCACACAACCCCTTTCATATGCCGAGGTTATATTAACAGATGTATTCTACACTTCATCTGCCCCGATGGCCCGTTAGGTATAAGGGAACTTTTTTTTTCATGAGAGGCAGTCCACAATTAAAAAAATCTTGCGCTGTCCATTGCAGCGTTTGTGTTTGTTTATAACTTCATCCAGGTTTCACCCTTGGAAAACAGGGGGGGGGGTTGTAATAAGGTTGCAAGGTATAAATAATTTCTCTTACCTACTTCGTACCATGGTAATTTTAACGCATGACATCTTCTGACTGATTTCAGGGAGGCGCGAATGTAGCGCGAGGTTGTAGGGGGGGGGGGGGTTCACTCTAGTATTCTAATCGAACTTTAGAATGCATTATTTCGATTACAAGTGCTGTTGAGATGACTCTTCTGTATTCATGCGTGAATGTAAAACTTTAAGTTAATGTTTCTCACCTGACATATAAAAGACCTCTTCTAACACTGGTCTATCTCCCATGTTGTAATTACTTGAATTACTTTATTTAACCGCATTAAGGTTTTACGTCAACATCTTACCTCTAGGCAACGACAATTCCTCCACACACACACACACATTTCCCCCCCCCCCGTTCCTTAAATCACAGGACACAATTATTGAGAATGGACTTAAGCTACGTTGGAGACCAGAATTCATTTCTTTCCCGCCGCTATATGGGACATAAATCTCGTCACGTGCGCCGACAGTTTAAGTGGCACCTAGTGTCACGTGGTAGAATTGAATGGTTGTTTTGATGGGTTTTCTGAATCTGTTACGTTCATTTGTTTGCTAGATCGTGAACTGTGGCTTTTCCGGGCCGATCGATCGGGTCCAGCATAGTTAACACACGCACACACGCACACAAAAAAAAGCCAAACAGTTAATAAATTCACACTTTGTTTAGTGAGTTTGTGTGTGTGACTTATTGAAGTTGATAAGGGGAGAAGGTCACTGTGTGACATGCCACATCTGATTTGTGTAACTACTTGGGTCAAGAAGTGTATGGAATTGTTTGCTCAAGGTTTTTTTTTGTCTTTTCTTCACGATGCAATTATTATTGCTATGATTTGATTGTTTATTTATTATTATTATTTTTTTTAGTTTATTGCCTTATTTCATAAGGTATCTAATTCTTTCTGTGCCATCTATTCTTTGTCACGAAAATGTATGTAAAGATATGTTTTTTTTCTTTAAATTGTAATGGGATGGTGTTTGTAGTGCCTTTTATTTTTAAATTTATCCCAACCTTAGTGGTTAGTGACGTAGGTTAGTGTTAATGGATCGAAGACATAGGTTAGTATGAGTGGACTTCCTGGGACTTGAACCTTTAACTCTCAGCTTGCTACATCGGGCTACAGCATGTGTAAATCACTTCTACGACAAATACCCAGTGAAAGTGTCACCGTGACTCCCAGTCGTAGCGTCATCGTGTCTAATATCAGCCAGTACAGTCAAGTAGTGATGTCAGGCTTCACCCCCCCCCCACCCGTCTGGTCAGTGTGTTTAGAGAGTCGGTATTGCGAGTTCTAACTCACTGGCGGGTTTTTTTTCCGGGGCGGCTTCAACGTTTTATGAAACGTAAATACGAAAGTGACACATGCAATCTATAAATATATTTATACAATTCGACTTGATTTAGATAATTTTTTTTTTCACTTTTATTAATTTGGCGGGCTTTCGGGAAGATTTTTTTAAATCGAGTTTCGGAGGTTTTACTTTCAAAAAAGTAAATAAATCTGGCAACATTTGATTCAAGGCCACTGGTAATAGTTCGCCACGTAAATGGGTCATCCGTTTGAGACTTGAGCTAATGACCCTGAGCAAGCTTGGTTGCTGAGTGCTAGGTACATAAAATGTTCATCATGCGCTCAATGTTCTTTGCCGGTCAGAGAATGAACCCAACCAATCACGCGAGATGTGGGTGAGTTAACTGAGGCATTAAGGCTATTTCAACTCAACCCCCTCCCGCCCCCTTCCCTCACTCTTCCCCCCCCCCCCACTGGACGCAGCTCATTTCTGATGTGGCTAGTGTAACCGATAAAGGACGGAATCGTTATTAGGAAATGGAAAAGGGGTTGGGGTGGGTAGGGTTGGATGTCGATGTAGATTGATGCGCAGCTTTAAATTTTTAATTTTACTGTGGACACAAAATCATTGATTGTGTTGATGGCCCACCATCTAACATTGCTTGGCGTGTTGATGGCCCACCATCTAACATTGCTTGGCGTGTTGATGGCCCACCATCTTAGGCTTGATTGGTAGGCTAGGTTATTTTTGGTTTCGGGCAGATCCGATTTTTCATGATAGTATTTTAAACTGGAATACTGTTGTATTAATTCTTTGCTTTCGATTTAATATATATATTTTAAACCATCACTTTTTTTTCTCTGTCATCCATTGCTAAACAAAATAAAACAGATTATAAACAAATTTAGAAAGAGCTTTTTGTGCGTGGATAGCGAGAGACAAGTCTTTTTCATTAGAGTTCAAGTACTGTTTGCCCTGCACTTTGTCTACACACAATAGTACAACATTCTACAGAAATAATGTTGTTTTTTTAGCTAACAGTAACACCAAGTTCTCACATTGACCAAGCAAATCTCAAAACTAGGATTTACACTGAAAGAATATACCTTGACGGAAAGAACGAGGGAAAGAACGAGCAAAGTCGATGTCGTTGGCTTGCCTTTCCCATTTTTTGTTTTGTTTTATTCAGTATTAAAGCCTCTTTAAGTAAAGAAAATATATGGACAAACTACGGCCCGCGGGGGCAAGTATGTCTAACCAGGCTGCTTAGTCTGACCCGCGCTCTTCTCCCCCACTGCTCTTTCACATCACTAACGTTGACATTCAGTGTATATTATTTCCACCTGCTCTTGGTCAGGCCCTTTAGTCAAATTGAAGAACCCTTTGTGGCCTGCGGTTCGAAAATCTTTCCCCACCCATGATATACATACTGCCGTTGTTTTGGTTCTTTTGTTTTTTTTTTAAATTGTATATAACAACTCAAATGTCGCGTGTAAGCTCAGAATATGTTTTACCAGAATAGTTGTACAATTTTAAGGTATCGGCACATTACAGCGTAATGTAAAATAAAAATAAAACAACAACAACACAAATATGTAAATGGTATTTCAATCGATACGGAATATCGATTGACTGACCGCTGGCTGCTTGTCCAACAAGCTAGACCTCTACCATAATGTCTTCATTGAACAGGAAAGGATGTTGATCGAGTAAGGGGGGGGGGGAGAGGGTTCAAAGACATGTTCCATAGGATGTAAGCGTCGGGCCTTCTCGCTCTTAATAGCATGAGACTGGGCCAGGTCACGCCGACACGATAGAGAGTTAACACGTGGGGGAAGGGGGAACTACTTGGAATAAATCAGTAAAGGTCGTTGAAGTCTCTAGGGGTGATCTAACTGTAATGAGACCCCCCCTCCATTCCAGGTGCTGCATAGTTTGGCAGCCTGTTGTAACGCATCCCACATGTGGCTCTAGTGTTTCCCTGCAAGCCATGACACGTCCTGCGATTGAAAGTTGACGAGTTTTGTATTACAGGATGTCGAAATGTTTCCCCCCACCCCTTTTTTTTTAAAAAAAAATTCAGAACATTTGAATCACAGAGAAAAAAAAATCTCTTGGTAAGCATAGCGTGCCACAAATTATCAGTGGCTCAACAAAGTGTCGTTTGTCTCCAAGTCTTCTTGGAAACTTTAGGCCGGTTGCCACAAAAAAAAAATTTGAAGTACATTATTTTCTTTTACATGCGGGTCGCGAAAAAAAAACCCAACATTTTTCATGACCAGTCCTGAAAACGATTCTGTTGGCTGTCACTCGGGTATGTTATAAGCTTGAGAATCACTGGTGTATCCTATTCTCCTGTGTAAACTGACCTTTGTTGAAATATACTCATTGAATCTCAAACTTGAGAATCATTGGTGTATCCTATTCTCCTGTGTAAACTGACCTTTGTTGAAATATACTCATTGAATCTCAAACTTGAGAATCATTGGTGCATCCTATTCTCCTATGTAAACTGACCTTTGTTGAAATATACTCATTGAATCTCAAACTTGAGAATCACTGGTGTATCCTATTCTCCTGTGTAAACTGACCTTTGTTGAAATATACTCATTGAATCTCAAACTTGAGAATCATTGGTGTATCCTATTCTCCTGTGTAAACTGACCTTTGTTGAAATATACTCATTGAATCTCAAACTTGAGAATCATTGGTGTATCCTATTCTCCTGTGTAAACTGACCTTTGTTGAAATATACACATTGAATCTCAAACTTGAGAATCACTGGTGTATCCTATTCTCCTGTGTAAACTGACCTTTGTTGAAATATACTCATTGAATCTCAAACTTGAGAATCACTGGTGTATCCTATTCTCCTGTGTAAACTGACCTTTGTTGAAATATACTCATTGAATCTCAAACTTGAGAATCATTGGTGTATCCTATTCTCCTGTGTAAACTGACCTTTGTTGAAATATACTCATTGAATCTCAAACTTGAGAATCATTGGTGTATCCTATTCTCCTGTGTAAACTGACCTTTGTTGAAATATACACATTGAATCTCAAACTTGAGAATCACTGGTGTATCCTATTCTCCTGTGTAAACTGACCTTTGTTGAAGTATGCACATTGAATCTCAAAGTCTTTGTGTCGCTGTTTCTTTGTTTTTTTTTTTGCACACATTTGTCTAACATTGCATTTCCTTTGAAATAAAGAAGCTTGAATAAATCGCGGGAGACATTTTCGTTGTGTTTAATTGTATTTTCTTTGTGTTTAAGTGTATTATCATGTCTTCTTAGTGACTTCCTTTTGTGTTAATCGGCACCAAGTTAACGCCAATTTCCCCCACGGCACTTAAGCCATCCTTTTGTAACTTCATGTGCCGATGTGATTGGCCGACATCTTCGCAGTGACTGTTTATAGAGACTCGTCACATGACTTTGAAGATAATGATAGAAGAATTCTAAAAAAGATATATTATAACAATAGGTGACTGTGCCATAACCTTACGTTTTACGATCCACCCTTTCTCACCCGCCTACCCTGCCACTCTCTTTAAATCCGCGGTCTTCAACCGGTGGTAGCGTATTGGAAAGCTTATGCTGGTGGTTACGCAGCGACTTATAATTTTCGTTTATTACAACCAATAATTTGAAGAAATCGTGTTGTATTGACGGGCATACTTTCCCACCCATTGGGGTACAGTCTCGACAAAAAATTTGTGAACCTCGGCTTTACATACACCGTCCATGTATCTGTACGTCGGGCCAGGAAGAGGAAGTTTGTTAATTAGCTTTATGATCGACACGCCAATTTTTACGCCATACCGTGATAGCTATGTCCTAAACGTTAAATTCTCTCTGCATCTCATCAAACAATCACATATGAGCAAATATTCATTTGTACGACGGCTGATCTCAAATTTTTGCCAGCGGTGACCTTAGAAACCCAGTCAGTTTTCGCGACCAACATGTGAAGAAAGAAAAGTGGGTAAAAGAAATAAAAGATGAAAGGAATGTTTGTATAAACATGTACTCGAGACTAAGCGATTGTTTAAATTTTGGATACTCACTTGAAATCCACAGTTTTAGAATCACACTGTAATTTCTTGTTGAAAAGCGCTAGCCACAATGAGCTCAAAATACCAACATTTCCAATGAAGATGTGCTCTGACTTTATAGAAGTTGAAAGTATATGATTTTTTTCCCGTCTCTGTCCAGTTATACCCACATTAGTAATGAGGAGATAGCTAATGGTGAGTTTGGGAGAAAATTGCTGGAATTTCACTTGAAAGCGTCCGGTCTGCCTGTTGTATTGAGTTGCTGTCCGGTCTGCCTGTTGTATTGAGTTGCTGTCCGGTCTGCCTGTTGTATTTAGTTGCTGTCCGGTCTGCCTGTTCTATTTAGTTGCTGTCCGGTCTGCCTGTTGTATTTAGTTGGTGTCCGGTCTGCCTGTTGTATTGAGTTGCTGTCCGGTCTGCCTGTTCTATTTAGTTGCTGTCCGGTCTGCCTGTTGTATTTAGTTGGTGTCTGGTCTGCCTGTTGTATTTAGTTGATGTCCGGTCTGCCTGTTCTATTTAGTTGGTGTCCGGTCTGCCTGTTGTATTTAGTTGGTGTCCGGTCTGCCTGTTCTATTTAGTTGGTGTCCGGTCTGCCTGTTCTATTTAGTTGGTGTCCAGTCTGCCTGTTGTATTGAGTTGGTGTCCGGTCTGCCTGTTCTATTGAGTTGGTGTCCGGTCTGCCTGTTCTATTCAGTTGGTGTCCGGTCTGCCTGTTCTATTGAGTTAGTGTCCGGTCTGTCTGTTCTATTGAATTGCTGTCCGGTCTGCCTGTTGTATTGAGTTGGTGTCCGGTCTGCCTGTTAGCAATCGGACGATTAGAAACATTACATTAAACGGTTCTTTTGCGAGGCCTCCCACCCTCGCGCCTCTTCAGTGGAAAAGATCACCACTTTTGATGTCTCTTGCATTAAATTATTTCATGGTTGCTGACACATGTCCTGCTTTTTTGTCTGTGGTTTTCAGAGCGTGCCATCAGTGTGTCATGTGTTTTAGTTCCTCCGCGTTTCCTAGCACCCTATCCTTTTACCTCTGCTGGCAAATATTTTCCAGAAACGTGATTTTAATGATATTAGCCAATTTTCCTCAAAACATAGCCACCGACAGGCCATTATTTCTTTACTGGCCAGGGTTTGCGACATTTTCTAGACGAGTGACCTAACTAGGCGGCAGTGCTCTCAACATAGAAATGTTACGGTTATAACGGGATCACTGACCTGACATTTCCACATCTTTTACTTTGCACACAGGAATAAATAAGACTTAGCGCGGACATGGGACATCTTCAAAGACATTTTTTTTTCTAACAGCGACATTGACAGTTTGACTAACGATGAGTGTACAGATAAATGGCCGATTCAAAGAAATAATCATAACGGTGTTATTAACGCCGACTCTTGAAGATAGTTTCCTTTTTTTTTTTCATCAGTTTTTTTTTTAGCTTTGAATCTGTTGACCGTGCCGCCAAACGATGTTGATTTGATGAAAGATGAGGTCATCACAGTGGGCCATCTGAAAATTGACTTGCTCTGTTATAGATGATCAGGTCACGCTGACATACAGTTTTTAATGTTGGGAAAAAAAACATCAGTTTCAATTAAACTGGCATGTTTTACCTGGCCATTATTATTTTTTCAACGGCTCCCATTTTAAAATGATTCCGAGCGGATATTGCACTGATTGCTGTGATAATATCGGTGGGGAAGATCTCTTGCCGATCCGGACTTTGTGGCAACCAATCTCCCCCTTGTACCATGTTAGTTATACAGATGAACATGCTGTGAGGCGCGCTAACACCAATCTTACCCCAAGTTTAACGTTACACGCCTTGCTTTTGTACTGCCCGCCTTGCTTTTGTTCTGACCGTACATTGTATTTATCTTAAGCCTTTTTTAAAATGATGTTATATTGAAGAGTGCGCAATGTGCAAAGGTAACTGACATATTGGTGAAATTATTTTTTAAAAACAAATCGCTTATAAACTTACGTGTGGTAGTTTCACTTTTTTTTTTGTTGAAAATTCCGTTTCACAGACTAGCATTGCTTCAAGCAGTGAGTTGATAAGTTAATTCCCGTCTTCTAATAAAAAGTGGACATTATCGCAGCTGAATGCTACAGCCGGCCAGCAATTACCCGATTTTGTGTTAGCAGTTCAAAATAGTGTCAATGTTTTTAGGTCAGCTGTTTTTTTTTTTCCTTTTTTTAAACTTCCTTCTCCCCCCACCCCCGCCCCACGGGCCTGTGTTAATCTCATTGTTTTACTTCTGCCCAGGCTGTCAATTTCCCCCATCATTGGTCCCTCTGGTAATGTCAAGGACGCGAGTCAAAGTTGTTTTAGCCGTTTTTTTTTAAATATCCTGCATTTTGAAGTGGTGATGCTACTATATACAAGTGACTAAACATTTGACCTGAATGTGATGTTAAGTGAAGTTGTGTGAGAAGTGAATGTCGCATACACAGGCCCGCCTACTCAGCAACAGTCGAACACAAATTAATTTAAAAAAAAAAAAAGAAAATAATTAGTAAAATAAAAACCCGAAAAAAAAAAAACTGAACACAGTAAGAGTCAAATGGCTTACTGATAGGAGATTTGGTCTTCTTTGCCATTGCGGAAATTTGTCATGTTGCTACTGTAGTAAAAAAAAATTTTCACCCTAAATCCGCTATTCTCAGCCAGTGGTACGCGTACCTCTAGGGGGGTCCGGGAAAGGTTATGCAGTTTTCGTTTTAAAACAACCAATGGTTTGAAGAATTTCTCCTGTTCGCTTCGTGACTCTTAACACCAAGCCACGTACCCAATTACCGCATTGGAAAAGGGTGAGCGGATTTCATGACGAAAATAAGTCCATGTATTCGCGAACTTAGGTGCGAAGGCGACATACATTCGCGAAAAAATAAATGTGCGAACCGCTGCCCTAGATTTCATTAGTTTTATTGTTGTTTGTTTATTTTTGTTCACAATGTTCCAGTGTTGTGACGTTGAATTAGCTCAAAGAAGAAAGTTTGAGGACATATTGATGGGCGGACCGCGAGATAATCGATCGTCAGTAGAACTAGTGGGTTCAAACTATCGATCTCCCCACACCCCCCACCACCCCCCCCCTTTCCAAAGACCCTTTATTTCCCCCACCCCAGTTCGGTTTACTATTTAAAAATCACGATATAACCTTTTTTTTTTTTTTTTTTTTTTTTTTAATCAAAACAATGAAATGTTACATATCTGCCGTATCGATATCTAATCAAAATGTTCCAAATTTCAGTGTATTTTTTTTTTTTGTTTTAACTTCTTGTTAGAAACTTCCCAAAAATTAGTAGAGGATATTGTGCGCGGACTATAAAGTTTGTTTATCTTTATTTTACACACACACAACAAGTTTACAAAAAAAAGTCAATACGGTAGTCATTTTGTTAGATAGTCTTGAGGAGTAGTTCCAAGCTCACCGACCCACTTTGGAAATTTGCTTTGATTTCGCGGCCCACGTGAAAAAAGGAAAACTGTGAAAAGAAATGCAATAATAAAAGTCTAATAATAGGGTTCTCAAACCCTTGTGACTCGCAACACACGTCAAGAAAGAAACATATATAATATATATATACAAAAAAGTGATTTGGGCTTTGCGTTAAATTGAAAGTAAAGAATTAATACAACAGTATTCCAGTTTAAAATACAATCATGAAAAAAATCGGTTCTGCTCGAAACCAAAAAATTACCTAGCCTACCGATCAAGCCTAAGTGGATATAACTCTATGCAGAGGTTTTGCAGGGTACAGCTAGTACATACATAAAATAAAAGCTATAATTTAATGTTTATGTGTATATGTTGGATAGATTTACTGTATATGCTTAATGTAATTGTTGCAAAACAAATGTTGCGGCCCACTTCGAATTTGCCCGCAACCCACCAGAGAGGGCCTTCAAAGGTTGTGCGTTTCGCACTTTTGTCTCCCATTTCTCGTCAATTCAATCTACTTTGTTGGCTCTCTCTTCTCTTCCTGACATTATCTCACATTGAGACAATTTACCAGACTATGTGTGATTATGTTAGCAATGTGAGTGAATCTTTTCCCCACCCCCCTCATCGCCAATAAGCACCCTCGGGCCCCCCCCCTCTTTCAATAGTTCGCGTTACAAACCACCATCTTACAGCCAGCGTCGTTTATAATGGCTAGCCCATACATCTTCACAGCTCAGCAAGTAGTTGCTGCGCTAAGCTCGTGATTAATTCAGAGAGATAAAGTACCTTCGAAACTTAGATCAACTGAATAATTGATTGTTCCCGTTTCACCCAGTGAATCAATGAATCCCCTCCCCCCCCCCCCCGAACCATGCCTTCAACACTGTCCTTTATTTGTGCCATATTGAAATATCTATTACAGACAATAACATAGGTATACCAGTTAAAAAAAATATATATATAATAATGAAAGAAGAAATCACAGCATTTCTATTGTATCCCCCCTCCTCTCGGAACATGGTTGGGTGGCTTTACGTACAATGGTTTGAGAAGCACCGTAATAATTGACCGCGTGCTGCGATTGGATTATTGGGAATCCCAGACGTTTTAAAACACAGACAACGACCAGGCTTGCGGAGCCGCCAAATTTTTTTCCGGCTCCGGCTCCGGCTCCCACAAATTTGACGGCTCCGGCTCAGCTCCGGCTCCCTATTAAGATAGCATCACACGAGACAAAAATGTTTGTAATTGCGCCACGCAAACATGCCGCTGATAAAAAGTTATGCTAATTTTGCCGCATTTACCCCCATAGTCAGGAACTTGAAAAATATACGCATGTCGGTTTTTACTAACAACAAACCATTTCAGTGCATCCAGAATCATATCATTATTTTCGACCGAGGTTTCACTAGTCGCCATTTTCATAAGTAATAAAAAGTTATTTCAATGATCAAATTAGCAAATAGTAAAATGATACATTATTGAAAATATTTTAAAGACTTCAGTATTTATTTTTATTATTTATAAATTCGAAGTGACTATTCGGACCCGGGTACCACTTAACTCCGATGGTTATTCGGACCCGTGGCAAATATGCACTTAGCTATACATAAACTTTATTATTGTTTTTTTTTATAATTGTTTGAATTGTATGATATAATCGTTACTCAGTGTCTAGGGTTCCACTAAGCGGACTCAGTATTATTATTTTTTCGGGTTCCATCTAATAAAGTTTAAATATAGCTAAGCTTAATGTATATTTGCCACGGGTCCGAATAACAACCGGATTTTATTGGGACCCGGGTCCGTATAGCCACAGCCTTATAAATTTATCTACTCTATTTCAGATATTCTGTTAATAATAAAATACAGAAAGCGACCTATTTGTTTTTAGTCTATTACAAATTCGCGGTCAAATAATAATGCAAAATGACGCGTTCTATTTGTCGTCGTAGTTAAAATTTATTTTAAATGATTAATACAATTATTCTATGAAATAAAACTGTTTTAACTTTATATATAGCAAAATAACATGCCATTAAACAAATTTCGGAGGGTAAACAAGATTTAAAACGAACACAAAACGATTCCCCATTAAAGATTTCTTGTGGTGATGTGCGTGCACGCAATAATTTATACGCTGTTACTGTTGTGGCGTTCGTAAAAATGACAACATTTCAAATTGTAGGAGGCAAACAATCAAACAAATGTGGAATTTTAAAGCTAAAAAAAAAAAATTCTGCTGTAAAAAAACATTTTGGAGCCGTGGAGCCGCCAGATTTTTTCGGCTCCGGCTCCAGCAAAAAGTAGCGGCTCCCGGCTCCTCGGCTCCGCAAGCCTGACAACAACATACCATAATCGTGTTGGTGTTAGCGCGTTTGTGAACGAACTAGATTGTACGAGAGATATAATGTATGACAGACCAGCTTTAGACCAGTGGTCCCCAACCCCCGGGCCGCGGCCCGGTACCGGTCCGTGTATCGATTGGTACTGGGCCACCAAAGAAACATTAAATTATTTCCTATTTGTTTACTGTGACTTTCCATGGGCGAGAAATATTAAATATCCCCCCTCTCCCGCCCCCTCCCTTTCCGGCGGGCCGCGGTGAAATGATCAAACGCTGACCGGTCCATGGCGAGAAAAAGGTTGGGGACCACTGCTTTAAGCCACTAAATCCAACGCATGGTCATTGTTTATGAACACATGTCATGTATATATTTGTGTGTGTGAGAGAGAGAGAGAGGCGTGGTTAATGGGATGGGGAAAAATGTAACAAAAACGTCTATGAGGGAAAGACTTGGCGAAGATCAAAACCTGGCAGTCAATAAATCTCTGGTTAATTACTGACGTCACGTCGAGAGCTCCTTTATTACAGGCCTTAAGCTAAACATCGTATCACATAACATTATGTTGTTGACTGGGGGTATCAAAGCATATATTTCCCGTCTGTCTTTCTCATTAAGTGACTTTGTCAGTCCAGACACATTAGACGCCAGATGGTGGACGTCCACTGTGACTTTAATAGTGAATGCAGTCTCACTGTAGCCAGGGCCGGATTAACCATTAGGCTAACAAAGCTTTAACCCTAGTCCCCTCCGTAAATAATCGGCCCCCCCCCCTCGTTTATCGGATTATTAAGGATTCCCCGAGATTTTTCACCGCTAACCTCGTTTAAAAAACAAACAAAAAAATTCGAGAAATCTTTGCATCTTCTGCAAATGTGGAAAGACTCAATGATTTCACAAGTGATACTTTTGTCGTTTATTCACAAAAATATAGGTCAATTTGTTTTATTTCATGCCAAGCCCCCTAGGCAACCTTCAGCCGGCCATTGTTATGTTATGTACTTTTAAGAGTTACACTATTGTATGTGTAACAAGATTTATCTGTGAAATAGAAAAGACTAATGATTGAATTGTAGCCGCACTCAACACACACGTTCATTTGTTATATCATCATTAGAAATACATTTACTAGTAGTGCATGTATATAGGCCAAAAGCTATTCGTCCAATGTGTATACAAGCCTGGGTCTTTTAGGTGAAATATTGCATTCGATTCGCAAGTGATGTTGGTTTTCACAAACATCCAGACCTTTCTATCTATTATATAAATGAAAACCTGTTTAATATAATGTCACTATATTAATATATTGATTCAATTGACTTAACAAGTATTACATTCTATATCATGAGTTTAGGTTATACAACACTAGAATTAATTTTACATACTCATTAGCATTTTGTTATCGAAGTTGTAATAAATGATCTGCGATATCGTGATATTTCGAAAAATCTTCCGTAGTAATTCTTTTGGGATTTAATTGTTAACATTTGATGATTCTAATACTGTAATACAAACATTCACATAATATAAAACTCATGCACCCAACGTTTTTCGTTTTTTATAAAAATCAGAAGCTCTTATAAAGTCTGTTACCATGTAGTGACCAATTTATTCAGAAATTATTTTTTGCTTTTTAGTACGCAAGAAAACCGTTTTTTTTTATTAAATATTTTTTTATAATGTAATTTTTATTTAACCGTAGAGTTTCTTAAATTGCGCTTGTATTTACCCATCTCTCGAATAGCCTTGTACGTGGGGAAAACTAAGTGTTTAGAGAAAAATTTGAATTGTTGGTTGTTTTTGTTGATTTTGTAACGATACAAAATATGAATCTGAAGTATTTTTAAAAAAAACCCACCAAATTATCCATCTTCATGGGGAGGTAAGCGATACAGACGTCTCACGCCTACACCATGCTAGACACCAGATCACGGCTAGGACGGGCCTCTTGGGATATTTGTACGAATTAGCCAACCAGGGGCAATTAATTCATTTCGACAGGCTGGGTATTATTAACGTTAGAGGGGAAAGGGGTGGCGTGAAGGGGGGGGGTATGAAGCGTTTGTGTGGGTGGTTTGTGTTGTTGCTGTCAGTGGAAGTCTAGGTCTAACATGTTGTTTTACCGCAATGTCTCAACACTTGTGTTGGAGGTTTGGTTTTACTTCCCGACTGTTTGGCTCACTTCACCGAACATGTGTATTAGCTTCTATTAGCTTCTATTAGCTTCGACAGCATTTTACTCCAGGGCGTAGAATATTTTTTAAATTGCTCTTAAAATACCGCGTGGTTCAGAGGCGGATCTAAGGTCAATGGGAGGGGGGGCCTGGGCGCAGAAGATAAAAAAAATGTGGGCCCCAATTAAAAAAGGGGCATGGGAATTTAATTAAAATAAAATAAAATAAATAAAATGAGTGTTTAGCATGCCCTTAAAGTTAATGAATCTATAAATATTGGGAAGCTCTTTATCGTTCTTACTTAATGACCTTTGACTGTGATATAAGGGCTAGGGGCCTAATTTTGAAAGAAGGGCCGGTCCAAGAGCCAATGGCTGGAATGTTTATATAAGATAATATCAATAAAATATAACCGCCATAACATTTAAAAAAAAATATTTGGCGCTATTCGGATCAAACAACCTAACGGGCCGAATTTGCCCCCCCCCCTCCCGGGCTTTGCCAAATACCTCCCGTTGTGTGGATTTATAATCTTTCGCGATCATTATACTGTTGTAAAGATGATTGTAGTAATATGGAACAATGGGGAATGTTTGATAACAGATATGGCTTGAATTTATATAAACTTCGATGAGTGGGTAGAATCTCGAACATTTCATTCCAAAAAACAAAACAAACAACTTGTTCAGTGATTGGAATGCAGGCTTAAATGATCCGATTTCGATACACACACGTGTTCAGATGTTTTCTTTACCCGATTCAGATGTTTTCTTTACCCGATTCAGATGTTTTCTTTACCCGATTCAGATGTTTTCTTTTCCCGATTCAGATGTATCCTGTCCATGTGCATGCGCCGCCCCATGCAAACACATGTCCACATTAATATGGGACATAGAGGAATACGGTGTCACTGGTGCATCTAGACTTGATTTCGGGCGTCATGTCCTACAGATGCAGAGCGAGCGCTATATATCATCCCAGGAGTAATGTCTGACTCATAACGTGATCAAGAGACACGTTTCATTACTAGTCAAACTGTGGGTTCTGTACTTTACCCAGCTCACTTTAAGGGACTAACAGCGCCCGGGCTCGATCCCCAATGGGGACCCAGGGAATCTTTCAGGGCATATTGAAAGTTCCCTCCACGTCTCCCGTTGTGTCACCATGGTCATTGCACTATTATTGGGGAGGAAAAAAAAAGGTGACAACCGTCCCATAGGTGGTTTATATGAGTGGACCCCAACCCCCGGGCCGCGGACCGGTACCAGTCCATGGGACGAATGTTACTGGGCTGCCCACGAAACATTCAATTAATTCCTTTTTTTTAAATATTTTTTTCTCTTGTGATTGTGCGATTTTCTATGGACGAGAAATAATCAAAGCTCAGTCCCCCTTTTTCAAGTGGGCGGCGGTGTAATTATCGAAAAAGTTTTAGGGACCACTGGTTTATATGATCTAAGTGAAAATATGTATTCCGTACAATGAGTTCAAAATATATATTCCGTACAATGAGTTCAAAATATATATTCCGTACAATGAGTTCAAAATATATATTCCGTACAATGAGTTCAAAATATATATTCCGTACAATGAGTTCAAAATATATATTCCGTACAATGAGTTCAAAATATATATTCCGTACAATGAGTTCAAAATATATATTCCGTACAATGAGTTCCAAATATATATTCCGTACAATGAGTTCAAAATATATATTCCGTACAATGAGTTCAAAATATATATTCCGTACAATGAGTTCAAAATATATATTCCGTACAATGAGTTCCAAATATATATTCCGTACAATGAGTTCAAAATATATATTCCGTACAATGAGTTCAAAATATATATTCCGTACAATGAGTTCAAAATATATATTCCGTACAATGAGTTCAAAATATATATTCCGTACAATGAGTTCAAAATATATACTCCGTACAATGAGTTCAAAATATATATTCCGTACAATGAGTTCAAAATATATATTCCGTACAATGAGTTCCAAATATATATTCCGTACAATGAGTTCAAAATATATATTCCGTACAATGAGTTCCAAATATATATTCCGTACAATGAGTTCAAAATATATATTCCGTACAATGAGTTCAAAATATATATTCCGTACAATGAGTTCAAAATATATATTCCGTACAATGAGTTCCAAATATATATTCCGTACAATG
The DNA here is from genome assembly GCA_021962125.1 of Bulinus truncatus. Classification (NCBI taxonomy): domain Eukaryota; kingdom Metazoa; phylum Mollusca; class Gastropoda; family Planorbidae; genus Bulinus; species Bulinus truncatus. The sequence goes on from JAGDYQ010000033.1 coordinate 1,060,204, forward strand.
AGTTCAAAATATATATTCCGTACAATGAGTTCAAAATATATATTCCGTACAATGAGTTCAAAATATATATTCCGTACAATGAGTTCAAAATATATATTCCGTACAATGAGTTCAAAATATATACTCCGTACAATGAGTTCAAAATATATATTCCGTACAATGAGTTCAAAATATATATTCCGTACAATGAGTTCCAAATATATATTCCGTACAATGAGTTCAAAATATATATTCCGTACAATGAGTTCAAAATATATATTCCGTACAATGAGTTCCAAATATATATTCCGTACAATGAGTTCAAAATATATATTCCGTACAATGAGTTCAAAATATATATTCCGTACAATGAGTTCAAAATATATATTCCGTACAATGAGTTCCAAATATATTCCGTACAATGAGTTCAAAATATATATTCCGTACAATGAGTTCAAAATATATATTCCGTACAATGAGTTCAAAATATATATTCCGTACAATGAGTTCAAAATATATACTCCGTACAATGAGTTCAAAATATATATTCCGTACAATGAGTTCAAAATATATATTCCGTACAATGAGTTCCAAATATATATTCCGTACAATGAGTTCCAAATATATATTCCGTACAATGAGTTCCAAATATATATTCCGTACAATGAGTTCCAAATATATATTCCGTACAATGAGTTCAAAATATATATTCCGTACAATGAGTTCAAAATATATATTCCGTACAATGAGTTCAAAATATATATTCCGTACAATGAGTTCAAAATATATATTCCGTACAATGAGTTCAAAATATATATTCCGTACAATGAGTTCAAAATATATACTCCGTACAATGAGTTCAAAATATATATTCCGTACAATGAGTTCAAAATATATATTCCGTACAATGAGTTCCAAATATATATTCCGTACAATGAGTTCAAAATATATATTCCGTACAATGAGTTCAAAATATATATTCCGTACAATGAGTTAACATGTAGCCAGCATATCTAGGTCAACGCATTCACTTGTTGCAACCACTTAACTCCACAGAATATATGTTGTATAGAAAGTGACACGCTTTTATTAAGTCCTCTATCATCGATCAAATGGTGTGATAGTTGCTGATGAAAATGTCGGTCATGCCTTAGGGAAACTAAACTACATTCTATTCACATTTAAGTATTAGAAGATCGTTAATCAAAGTATTAGAAGATCGTTAATCAAAGTATTAGAAGATCGTTAATCAAAGTATTAGAAGATCGTTAATCAAAGTATTAGAAGATCGTTAATCAATGGTGTAGAGAGAGAAAAAAATATATAGCAGCAGAAGGAATTTTTTTTTGTTCAAAACTAGTTTTGCGCTTTCTGTATAATTTATATTCTGCGCTGAGCTCTCATGTTACTGGAGGAGAGCGCATTAGTCGTATTTTACTATGAATTGGTACCCCTAAATAGATGTTACACCATTATTGGAGGCTTTTACACTTGCCTATCCAAATTTGACATCAAGACATCAACTTCCGGCACTAAACGATTTAATATTGTGGGATTTAAAAACAGACATAAATAAGCTATTTACAGACTCACACATTTACGAGCTTTTATCTAATACTCGATGCAGTGCACGTTGAACTCTTAAATCGCATGCCTTAAGTATTGTTTTATTACAAGTAGACATTCATTCTGACATTTCATCTGGCGGCAAATATATGTCGTCCGGTATTTCAGCCCAATCAGCACTCCATTTGTATTAGTGCTCACAGGTTGCTCAAAGCACTTAAACTAAAATGTCGGTCATCGTTACATCTGTATGTAATAGTGTATTGATTCCGCGGTTCTAAACCGGCGTTACACTTACCCCAAAGGATACGGGGGGGGGGGGGAAGGTTATGCAGGTGTATGCAGCGACATGCAATTTTTGTTTAAAGCAACAAGTGCTTGAAGAAGGTCGCCAGTTTGACTCTTGACCAAACCACCTTCCCAGGTGTAGCGAATCGGATAGTTGAGCACATTCCGTTATGAAAATAAGTACTTAATTGCGAGGGGTATCCGCGGAGATACTTTCGCATCCATTGGGTACGGTTGCCAAAAAAACAGGTTGTAATTAAATGTTGAATGTCGCACACCAGTGGCGGCCACGCATGAGCTCATTATGAAGGCACCATTCCAATTTGTCGTGTAGTAAAAACTACTTTTAAAGATCCGCCAGCCGCCACAGTCAATGTTTCGAGATTAAGTGAAACCAATAAGTAGTTCAATAATTGAAAGGGGTGGGGGGTGGGGACTGGCTCGCCGAGAGACGTACAAAACTCATCTAAGGGCAGCATACACATCTGTACATGTAATTTAATGACGGACTCGCCAACTTTGAATGAACAACAAATATAATATACACACACGTACAGACAACGCTACGGCCTTGTCCCATAGCAATAGTCAAAGAGTACAGGCCGCTCCTTTCCACCAGTAACTAAAACCTAAACAAAGTGGCACGAGAGAGAATGGGTTTGCTTGCACCTGATTGTTTACTGTGTTTGTTTAGGTGCGTCACCCCCCATGTGACTTGTTTAGAATTGTTAATTGAACACTTCTGTGTCAGCTGTAGTCTGCTTAGCTGCTTAGTTTTACGATGTCCTATACATTGTGTAGCATACACACACACACACACATATATATATATATATATATTTATAGTCTGTGTGTGTGTGTTCCGGATAATGTCTGTTAGGCGGCCAATAGCAGACATTGGCCAGCTAAACCGACCAATGTGAACATGTCTGAAGTGACAATGGGGCAAGTATTACGTGAAAGAGATAACATCAATTACGAACTTTTTGAACATTAAAGTAAGATAAATTTACAGCTAACATTACCCACTGGGGATGGCCGACATCTACTAAGTGACACAATTAAAGCTTTTATGGGGCATTTTTTTCTTGTTATCCCTGTGACATTGAGAACTTTTTCTTGTTATCCCTGTGACATTGAGCATTTTTTCTTGTTATCCCTGTGACATTGAGCATTATTTTCTTCATGCTTTCCATGTTACTGTAAAGATTATAACAATCAGCAAACAAGAATGCGGAACCGCCCTCACCTAATTACACGCCACTACATACCTACACAACATGGCGTATCTTCCCTAATTTAGTCTCTACGCTTGCACTGTGCCCATCACTTTGACCACAGCCGGTGTCATTGTTCTCATTTCATTTCATGCCGACTGTAAAAAAACGAATGTGCGACTTCATAATGGGGGAAATAATCGTAAGTCGACGTTAAATAGACACCTGTAGTGTGAAACGGCACGCCATACAATGATTATTCAAATTTTAGAGGTCATTTACAAACATGTTACGATACAGTATCTCATAACGGGGCCTTGGAGCATCAGAAAGATAAGAGTAAGTCTGCTGCTGATATATTAAGTCTGCTGCTGATTGTAGTGGAGTACCGATTATGTCGTCGTTCTTACGCGTCTTCTGTTTTTACATATTAGAAATGAGGCCATTAATTATAAAAGTAATACGACAATCGAACGATTAGTTCCGCCTTTAGTTTCAGCCCAGTGTTACATTTAAGGTTTAAATGAAATTAAATTCGTCTTACCTCACCGGCACACAGCACATTGCACGCACACACCAACAACGACCCACTAGCTGATGTAGTTAGTTAGACGTCAGATGGATGTGATGACAAGTAGGACACACAAGTGACAGCGACTTTCCATTTTTTTATTAATCCTAAATTAACAGTCACTGACCATCACAACACTCGTTTTTTTTTTCTCTCCTCCCCGTGTTTCAGTGTTAGACGTTTTGACCCTAAGGGCCATGCGATCTTCCCCTCTATCCCCTTCTCTCTCTGTCTCATTGTATACTTGACTCTGTATTTTTAGACGGTTGAATGGGAAAATAATTTACGGTTCAGACTTGAGATTCTCCTGTTTTGTAATTGTAGTAAGCCAGGGAGTTTAATTACCTGGGATGGTATTATAGAGTCAGTGCGGTTTGTACATGACTGCGTCTCAAATTACCCGTACGTGTGTGTGTGTATGTCGGTATGTGCGTGACAGGATAATAAATGCAAACTTTGTGAATGTGGAAGGTACATCAGAGGGATGGGTGATAGACAGTGGTTCTCACGTTATCTGTGCGTGTGTTGTTTGTATGTGTGTGACAGACCAATAAATGCACAGTTTGTATGTGAATGTGGAAGGTACATCAGAGGGATGGGTGATAGACAGTGGTTCTCATGTTATCTGTGTGTGTCTGTATGAGTGTGACAGGACAATAAATGCACACTTGGTCTGTGAATATGGAAGATTCGGATGGGGATCAATGAAACCCATTGTTTCCTAAATTTATTTCATTCGTGAGGTACTCTTTCGAGCTAATTTGCATAACATGAAATTTATTTTTCTGGTTACTGTCTATTGTTTGTTTGTTTGTTGTTTGTTTTAAATACATTACTGATCTCTTAAAATGTGTTGTTTACTTCAGTTTACTTCAAAAGTCTTTGGAATCCCTACAGTGCAGACTCAGAACCCTCGTTGATCCGCGAAGCCTAAATTTGGTCATCGCTAACCTAAACATTTAATCCCCGAGAGAACAGACTGCTTCTAATCTTAGATACATACACAATAAGACGATTTCTAGTGTAGGGGGGGGGGAACCAATGTTACACCGCCATTTCATGCGATGTGTTGGTGTTGACTAATGATTCAATGAAAAAAAAAAACCCGGTAAAATTCATCCTACCATTGTGTACTGCGCTGTTAAGTAAAGTTCCTAGCAGGCCATCGGGGCAGATGATGTGTAGAATCCATCTGTTTCCATAACCTCGGCATATGATGGGATTGTGTGGTCAGCACAAAGCCCAGCCGCCTTTACTTCCCCAACTTAAGTCAGGTACCCATTTAAAGCTGGGTGGGACGACTTTGAAAAAAAGATTTACCTGAGAAAATTCCCATGGGTTTCACCGAGAATCGAACCCAGGACTCTCAGGTGGACAGTCGAGTATCTACACCACTCAGCCACCCGTCCCACCTGCGCTGTGCATGTCTTAAAATGAAGACCTTGACAACTGAGGGCTTATGAGCGGATGGGGGGGGTAGGGGTGCGGGCGTGTCGATGCAGTTCTAATTTACATTGCTGACATTAGTATCGAGTATATTAGTAATACGTTCAAGTCGATGTATCCCAATTACATTCTCTAAATATTAGTCAATGCATTTAATGGCGACCATTCTTTTACTTATTAGTATTTCGTAATCTGGTTAAGTCAGTATCATTGGCGAGTGTAGATCAAAGGAAAACAACAACAACAATAACTTGAAGGTGAAAAATGTCGCGGATCGCTCATCTAGAACTACCCAGACATTTGTTTTTTACCTGAACGTCCATATGGCTATCGGCAGATAGCACTGTTGTTTACGTATGCTGTCATAGATATCGGCAGATAACACTGTTTACATATGCCATGTCCTAGATATAGGCAGATAACACTGTTTACATATGCTTTGTCCTAGATATCGGCAGATAACACTGTTTACATATGCTATGTCATAGATATCGGCAGATAACACTGTTTACATGTTATATCATAGATATCGGCAGATAACACTGTTTACATATGCTATGTCATAGATATCGGCAGATAACACTGTTTACATATGCTATGTCATACATATGGGCAGATAACACTGTTTACATATGCTATATCATAGATATCTGCAGATAACACTGTTTACATATGCCATGTCATAGATATCTGCAGATAACACTGTTTACATATGCCATGTCATAGATACGAGGGACTAATTGAATTCTCTGAAGCCAGCGATCAGCTAGCTTTTTATACGTCACAGACCATCAAATTCGCGATTCCCACTGACCGCTAAATACGTACGTCTTTAGAGCATTTTCGAAAAAAAAATGCTCTATTGTCCCCGTTTTGTCTGTCTGTCTGTCATCACCCTAGATCTCAACAACCATAAGTCCTAGACCCATGATGTATATATCATTTTGTAGATCCTGGCCTGCCATGTGTGCAGCGAAAGTTCATTTCGCGATCTGACCTCTGAGGGCCGTAAAAGGGGGCTTGTAAAGTACCGTTTTTTACTATATAAGCTATATTAACAAAGGAGCGCCCTATATCTCAGCAACCATAAGTCCTAGACCCATGATGTATATATCATTTTGTAGGTCTTGGCTTGCCATGTGTACATCAAAAGTTTATTCCACGATAGGACCTCTGAGGGCCGGGCTTCAGGGCTCCTAAGGGTCTTATATATTATATATATGGCCTCATTCTACACCTTGTACGTTCAATAACCCATTCTTTTGGTGCGAAATACTGCAGCACGTAGTTTCACCAAGATTTATTAAGAAACTCATCAAATGAAATAGTAAGCTTGTGTTCTGAGTTTAATTGAAAGTATCAGAGCTATGCAACAATTGACGGAGTTTTCAGACGATTAATTGACTATAATTTCGAATGTTTTCAATTATGAGTCCTATTTCAGTAACCACAAACCACTTGTAGTTAGATTTAAGAGACAATAATTTTTTTTCAAATATAAAGAAACGTCTTTATAATTTATTTTTTTTTACAGATATATGCATTACACAATTGAATTTATAAACATTTCCAAAATTTACAAATATTTACTGAAAGCTAACAAACGTACTGATACATAACACGAAAATGCGCTAACATGTCCTGTGTCCAGAATGGAACAGGCTTAATTGCTTGTTTTTTAATCTATTGGTCCACAAAACTAAACATTATTAAAGCCAGTGTGGGTGTGTGTGACTATGAGTGCATAGTATTTCATTAAAACCAAATAAAAACACACACACGGACTTTGTTACATTAATTGTTTTTCATTTAAAATACTTAAAACAGTAAAACATCAAATTGCATTTGTGAAGGCAATGTCTGTGCCACGGACCTGCAGCTTTTTTCTCATTGATTACAGGCTGTACGCGGTCCACTGGTGGCCGGCCGCTGCTATTGATGAAGACACATATCAAATACATGAGAATTATTTTAACTGTCATTGGTAGAGAGCGGTGTGTTGTATGTGTGTGTGTGTGTGTGGAGGGGTAGACCAGCATTACTAAATATTTAGCTATGCCAGTCCGTGGAGTTCCTCTGATTAAATAGTATTACGTTTGAATAAGACCAGAAACTTGAATCCGATCTTTATATGCAATGTGTGTATCGGAGCTGTGTTGAGCATTTCTCATGTAAGTAAAGTACGTTATAAAGTGAGTCAGTTCTCATATAATTTAAGTACGTTATACAGTGAGTCATTTCTCATATAAATAAAGCACGTTATAAAGTGTCATTTCACATATAAGTAAAGTACGTTATAAAGTGAGTCATTTGTCATATAAATAAAGCACGTTATAAAGTGTCATTTCTCATATAAGTAAAGTACGTTATAAAGTGAGTCATTTCTCATATAAGTAAAGTTAGTTATAAAGTGTTATTTCTCATATAAGTAAAGTACGTTATAAAGTGAGTCGTTTCTCATATAATTAAAGTACGTTATAAAGTGAGTCATTTCTCATACAAGTACGTTATAAAGTGAGTCATTTCTCATACAAGTACGTTATAAAGTGAGTCATTTCTCATATAAGTAAAGCGCGTTATACAGTTAGACATTTATGAAATGATGATTGTACATTAAGGCATTCAGTTAATGTTCAAATGGAAAATAAAATATACCAGTGTCTTGTGTATGTCTTACTGTCATTAGTGTTGCATTGATAAGCACGATTTTGTTCGGTTTTGAGTCACATCCTGTAATATCCATCTATTTATTTTATCATCTTGGCATTCATGTTTTATTTCCTTGTGAAGTAGTTAACAGAAACACTCGTCTTAAACTGAATCAACTTACCCGTATGTAAGATCAGTGGTAAACCCAACCAACAAATCGCCTCACTCAGAATTCAAACTCTCCGCGAGATGCTATATGCCACTTGTTGAAACATGTATCGGGTGCCTCACGGCTGGAGGACACACGGTGTACTAGATGCCAGTGAAACCTGCACCGACTTTATAGTCCCAGAGAAAGGGCACCTCTTGAACATTTTTTTATTTTTTTTTATTTTTATAAACTTTTTTTTTTAATTCAGACAACCATAGGTTACTATCAATTCCCTTACGATATTTTTTTTTTGGCTAAAAATTATTTTCGCCAACTTTCTATCTCTCCTCGCAGCCCCCCTTTACACTTTTTTCTTTTCTCTCTCGCCGTCTTCAGTTTTGTCTGGGTCTTTTGTGGGTCAACTCCCCGCCATCTTTCCACCCCCGTGTGGCCTGGAGAAGAAGATGAGAGGGTTTTCGCGTGGAAAGTGGCGCGTGAGGGCTGAGAGACGCCCTTCTCATCACCCTCCACCACTCACCCACCTTCTTGGCGCAGTCTCGAGAGGAGAGGATGAAACACGGATTATTGGCCCCCGTGCGATCCCTTGGGGGGTCACTAGTAGTCAGACGGACATATTTACCTGTTGATTGACCAATATGTGGGGGTGGAGGGAGGGTGTTCATGCCTACTGAATAGTTATGAATCTGTTGTTGTTTTTTTTTGTACGATGAACATGTGAAAAACATGGTTGAATAGAACGTACATGCCATTTAGTCTGTGTACATATACAAGGGCTTGGCTCTAATTGCCGCTGTTAAACCTCTGTGATATTGTGTCACTGAGCTTACTGCTGAGGTTGCCTGTTCGCTTGAGAGCTGCCGGTCACGGCTTCGTTTGTATCCTTGAGTGCTCACGTGACCCTGTGGTTAGTTTCGTCTCTTTTGATATTGATCAATGACCTGTCATTCACCATTTGTTCTTCCCCCACCTGACCAATAAGTGAATAGACTGCTTGCTCACTGCATTAGTTTTGTATATCACTTTTCCATACATTTTCGCAATGAAACTTGTCATATGTAAAGGGGGAAAAAAAAAGCAAAGTAGAGACGATAGTCTTAAAAAAATGCACCGTTTTTTTTAAACAAGTGCACCTATACAAACTGATAATATAATTGTACATAACTAACCCAGCATATAACATGTTATCACCAAACAAAGCTATAAACAGAGATATTAATTGCTTCCATTTTTACTAGAGAAATGTCATTTGCGATTTTTATTTATGACTTTTTTTCAAATGTAAAAATTGATGTAATATTTTATTTTTCTGGCGAGTATTTGGCCGTATCGTCATCTCCCGTTTTTTTTTTCTGAAGGGTAACAATATATCGCATAACCTACTTGAAGCCAAATACTATTTTACACATTTTTTTTATCCCAGCTCTGTGTAGTAGTTCCCACAATCAGGTCTAATCATACTGTACCTGTTGTCCTGGTGTAACATTACCTGTCTGGAATCTCTCCGATCCCAATGTTCCGCATTCTTACTGGTTTCCTTGGTCCATTGTTTCAATAGGAGTACTTTTGACTTTTTCTTCCTTTGCAACAATTTATTGCCGGTGCTGGCGTTCAATTTTTCCCCCACAAGTTTTATTATTATAAATCAAACATTTCTTATTCGATATAATGTGACAGTTCGATCAAACTCGAAGATTTAGTATTTTGGAATTTCGTAGTATTGAGAATCTCAAACTAATAAGTACACCATCGTATACTTCATAACTATCGAACGAGCTCCGATTTCATTACACAAGTATCAATCGTTCGATCCTTGATGTATTTTTTTTGCCGAGCTATAATTGAGGATTAAAGTTATTGTGAGTATAATTTCACCAGATGATGCCTAGCTTGATTTTGTTTATATCTTCGGAGTAAATGTATTCTTACTGAAATAGTTAATATTTTATTTACAATTCACACGAACCATTGTATATGTTTCTATGTTGACGAGTCGTTTGTTTAATTCAACCATGCCTTGCCTAGAGTGGTGGTGATTTACGTCCCTTCATCTACTGAGTACATATGTGTTGCTACATCTTTACGTTGGACGTATGAAGTGAAGAAGTCGTTAAGTGTACAACTGGTTTTAATAAGTGTGCGTCGGTAGCACACACACACACATAAAGTCAAAAGTACATAACTCTGTTTTGGCATTAGGTGGGTGTGTTCTATACTGTTGCCAGTAAAGTGACAACATCTCGGCTCTTCAGAGTCTCACTGTTCTCTCTATCTCTGCAGTAGTTCACCTTCACCTGCCTGCTCTATACTCGACATGACTTCCCCCCCCCCCCTCACTACATACTAGTGCCCTGGCTTGACGAACTTAGCGCCAAGATTCTGTGATCTTCTTGGCATTTTCATCACTGTATGTATCTGAGTGAAGACCTCTTATAATTTATTCCCCGGAAAGTTACGTTAAAGTTATCTGCTTGATAACATGGCTCTGGCAGGAAACTTGTTACGTTTGATAACATGGCTCTGACAGGGAACGTGTTATGTTAGATAACATGGCTCTGGCAGGAAACGTGTTATGTTAGATAACATGGCTCTGGCAGGAAACTTGTTACGTTTGATAATATGGCTCTAACAGGGAACGTGTTATGTTAGATAACATGGCTCTGGCAGGAAACTTGTTACGTTTGATAATATGGCTCTATCAGGGAACGTGTTATGTTAGATAATATGGCTCTAGCAGGGGACGTGTTATGTTTGATGACAAGACTCTGGCAGGAAACTTGTTATAAAATTTTAGTACCCAGCAACCTAAAAAAATTCATGCCCTTTCCCGCCCTAAGCTTTTCTGTATTTACTCGTTTGTGAAATATTCCTACTTTTCATCACCGGTACTGTATTGGGGGCCGTCCATAAAGTACGTTACGCTCCAAGGGGGGGGGGGTATAAGAAAGTGTGACAGTTTGTGACGGGGGGGAGGGGGGTGTGACGTCACATTTTTTACATATTTTTAATTTTATTTCTAATTTAATTTTTATACTTTTTTAGTAAAACTTAATAGTTTTAAAAATAATTTTCAAAAAAAATTGTGAAACACTTGAATTAGTTTTATGTCAAAATAGCATGAAATGCATATCTTTTCAATGTGTTGTTCACAATTCCTCATGCTAGTTAGGACCGCTAATAAACTGTTGCAAAGCCTTGTTTTATCAGTAGCCTTACGGAAGTGTTATTATTTCTTTGTTGTCTGCTGCATAATTATATCACTGATAAAGAAATTTGGAATTTGTATTATAATACAAAAAATTACCGTAATTGAAGTTGCAATCCATCACTTCGTTAAAATAATTATGATGCTGATGCCTTATTCCTTGCAACCAGTGCTTATAATCGCGTGGAACATCGAATGGCTCCATTAAGCAGCGAATTGTCTGGTGTCATATTGCCAAATGAACATTTTGGCATTCACTTTGATTCGCAGGGGCAGAACAATAAATGAGGATTTGGAAAGAACAAACTTCAAGTTTGCAGGTGAAACTTTAGCTGAAATCTGGTCGCATGTGATTGTTTACCAATTTCCAACAGTTGCAGAATATATCAACCCTGAGAAATCTGAATTGGATGCAGCAGGACAAATGTCGAAGGATAAGAATGGTTTGACCATCATGTTCTCACCAGCCAATATTTCACTCAAATCGTGAAATGTCAGGACATAAAATGTTGCGACAAAGTACGGAGCTCATTTTCAACGTTTCACCTTCGAGATTATTTCCTCCTCCAAATCCAATCCCAATCAACCAAACAACTGATGGACTCAGAGCTTCAGAAAGAGCAGATGCACATACATTTCCTTCATTGTTTGTTTGAGGCACAAACTCTCAAATTTGATGACATTATGCGAAGACCAACAGGAGTTTTTAAAGTGCAACCATATGATCTTTATTGTCCATCTTTGCAGACCAGCATACATGATCGAATTTGCAAAGTGTGTCACTTATACTTTGCCTCACAAACAATGTTGAAGAAACATACAGGATAACACAGAGCTCGGGCGCAGGAGAATGTAAAAAAGTAAAGTTTCCTAAGCCCTAAAGGGCCATCGGGGCAGATGAAGTGTAGAATTCATCTGTTTCTATAACATAGGCATATGAAGGGATTGTGTGGTTTGCACAATTCCTAGCCTCCTTTACTCCCCCAACATAAAGTCAGGTACCCATTTAAAGCTGGGTGGACTTGGGAACTTTCACCAGGACCTGAAAAAGTCCTAAGGTTTTCACTGAGATTCCTACCCGGGACCCTCCGGTCGACAGTCGAGCGCTCTATACCACTCGACCACCCGTCTCCTAGGATAATGTGCCAACTCCGTTTTCCAGAATCAACTCAGATAAAACGCATTCGTCCTTTGAGAATCGCTGCTAGAAGGCAAAGAGAATTCATGGCAATTATTGGCAGAATGGAAAATGCACATTCAGAGGATGTTGAGTGGCTAGATGAGGATGAAGTTGATCTGTCTGCAAATATCCTTCCAGGAAACGATGATGCGGAAAGATGTATGTCAGTCTTAACTATGGATGAACACTTCACCATGGATAGATGATGTCTTGTGAATATTTTTTAATTAAACATAATTCACAGGCCCACTATAAACATATTCAATATAGCACCAGAGCTGCTCACATAATTTGTCAATCTAGTCCTTTTTTAGTCACATTGTTTTGTTTCCATTTTTATTATTTAATCACTGGTTGAGGTCAAGTTTCGCTAATCTACTTCTTATCCTGTGTCAATAGAATGCATAATCGGAAGATTATCTCAAAGTTCACCTCACCCATTGTAAATGAATAGGTAGCAGATAAATAATGTTTATTATATGATTGTCAATCTAATTTTTGCAATTTTTTTTCAAATTCAATTGATTGAGTTACTGTTTCAAAGAATAACTGATACAACTCTTGACAATTAGTTATTCTACTATTAAACTCATTTAATAATCTGATAGTTCTTTTAATATTTATATTTTAAGGCAATTTCATAGTGAAGTGCGATTTAAGTTTTCGATTAAATTTTAATTAGTTCTTAATTAAAAAAAAAATTTCGATAGTGTGACGTACTTTCTGGGGGGGGGGGGTGTCCCGAGATTTGTGACACTTTGTGACAGGGGGGGGGGAGGGGGTCAAAAATCGTCAAAAAGAGCGTGACGTACTTTATGGACGGCCTCTTGAATAAGTGAATCGCTCATTGAGTAACTGTTTTAGGGATGTGGAAAAATAAATTAGGATACGATCAGGACTTGAGACATGGGGATGGGCCAAGACAGGATTCACTAGACCGCTTGTAAAGTATTAGTTTTATATCATCACTAATATATACAAACTGGGAATCTTGACAGATAACATCGGTGGTATCTCACACCTGACATTGCTGACATTTGATGAGATACATATTATATCCGGGCATTTCGCTATTTTTTTTTGGTCATCGAGGACATAATTCATCCCGTCTATCTCTGGCTTTGTACATGAGATCCTGGAGTATTAGTGTTTGTATCTGGAGTATTACAGTTTTTTTATTTGGAGTATTACATTGTTTGTATCTGAAGTATTACAGTGTTTGTATCTGAAGTATTCTAGTGTTTTTTATCTGAAGTATTCTAGTGTTTTTTATCTGAAGTATTACAGTGTTTGTATCTGGAGTATTTTAGTGTTTGCATTTGAAGTATTACAGTGTTTGTATCTGAATTATTACATTGTTTGTATCTGAAGTATTACAGTGTTTGTATCTGGAGTATTACATTGTTTGTATCTGAAGTATTACCGTGTTTGTATCTGGAGTATTACAGTGTTTGTATCTGGAGTATAAGTGTTTGTATCTGGAGTACTACAGTGTTTGTGTCTGAATTCTCTCCTGTGTTTGTATCTGAATTCTCCCCTGTGTTTGTAATTGACACCCGTAGTGTTTGTTACCAACGTCTGTAGTGTTTGCTACCAACACTTAACATAGCTCACTTCAGTCAATAATCACCACCGTTTGTACTCAACACATTAAAAGACATCAGTTAAAGAAATAAACAGATGTGAGTGCATACCTGAACATACCCCACCCCAAACCCCCCCTCTCCTTCCTCCCAATCAGCAAACAACTCTTAACACCTTCTTCTTGGGCCCACATAATCAAAGTATTGATTGCTTTACATGTCAGCACTTCATACAATGGTGTGTTTGTGATGTGTGTGTGTGTGTGTGTGTGCGTATGTTTGTTCCCCCTCCCCCCCCCCCCCCAGCCCATGCTCTCAGATTAACTTGAAAACCTCCACGTCCAGTCAGTGTATGACATGGGAGACATTGTGAATGAACTCACACCGACCTCTTCACTTTATGGCTCCCAGGGCATCACTTGTCACAGTGAAGTAGGTTCCTTGGAACATTGGGAAGTAGTCAATAGTCAAGAGGTTTTTGTAAATTGGCATACGTCTCTAGAAGATAAAAATCGTCCTCACGATAGTTGAAGTAATAATGTTTATATTAGCTGATGTACCCTGGGAGAAAAAAATCTCCATAGAGATAGACTACAGTTCAACTTTGATGTGAGCATGAATGGGTCATTGTAATTATATGGGTCTTTTTATTTTATGTTATGAACAACCTAATGCATAAATTATATTTTTAAAATGTCAGCATGGAACCCAGGCAGTAAAATGGTCCTAAACCACTCCCGACATTAAAACAGAAAAAAACGCAAGAGGACTTTTTTTTATTTTTTTACAATAATATTTAAAATTCCAAAATTATTTTTAACTGAGCTGATTACAAGTCGGCCACCAAATATATATCCCATTCTTTCTTTTATCAGTGTTGTGTTTTTTTATTTATTATTTTAGTATTTTAAGGTGGATTGCATATGTGTATATATATATAAACGAACATGTTTCTTAAATGGGTCTTGATTTATCTGTAGTTATTATAACACCATTCATCAGAACGGTTAGTTCTGTTATTGACATAGTTTAACTGCATCCTTGTATACAGTTTCAAATTTTGAGTAAAGATTGTTTGTATTAATAATTGACTCCCCCCCACCAATTCTATTTGTTAAGAGACCAAAGATTTGCATACCAGTATAGTGATTTTTTTTTTTTTTTTGAAGTCTGGATACAATAGTATAAGTTTGAGTCTAACGTTGGTAAATAGCAGTTGGCACGGTAACCTATGACGCTATGATTTTACGCCATATGTAAACATTTGGAAACATTCGACAAATGGAACATTCCACTAATGTTTGGTCTACCGTTTCTGGAACTAAAAATTATTTGTATTTTATTTTTTTTTTGTGCCTTGTTCCTGATTTAGTGGAGTCATTTTGGTGAACTAATCCATTTGAATAAAGTTGACTTCCCCAGTCCTTGCTTCCACGAGACAGTGAGATGTCCCACATTTTGGACACATGCGGATTCCCCGGCGGTCTGTTTAGTACAGTAATGATTTATAGCAGTCATTAGCGGTCGGCAAAACTGGTACAGAGGGGTGCGGTGGGGGGCGGCGACTCGATTCTTTGACCTTTTGTGGGGGGCACCATGGAATATAAAAATAGACCTGAATACATGAAACTTTGATGCGCCAGGGAATTACAGTGGCTACAAGCCACACGGTTTTCTTTTTGGTTATTTTTTTTTTCAATATTAAAAAGAAATAATTAGGGATATCGATCTGTGTCAAGTTTTAAAATTTTAATTTAGTTGCGGCGTTGTTTTTTTCCTTTGTTGTTTGTGAGTCTTGAATAAACGATCGATGCTTTAAAAAATATTTTCAGCCTTCATTTTACACACTCACTGTATTTTAACGTGAAAGCCTTCACCCCCATGTTACCTAGCCATAAGTGTAAGGCAGCACACATTATGGGCTTTATGAGTATCGGCCCGGAACTCCTTGGCATTCCTGGCCCAGGAGCGAACACACACAAATGGGAGATCAGAAGAACTTTCCTAAATGCAGTGGTACATCTTGTCTTCTTATGGTGCGCTTTCCACATCGTCATCCGTTTCAATGGTCAAGTCAGGGTTTTAATATCATTGTCATCCGTTTCAATGGTCAAGTCAGGGGTTAATATCATCGTCATTTGTTTTAACGGTCGAGTCAGGGGTTACTATCATCGTCATTTGTTTTAATGGTAAAGATAGGGGTTAATATCATCGTCATTTGTTTTAATGGTAAAGATAGGGGTTAATATCATCGTCATTTGTTTTAATGGTAAAGATAGGGGGTTAATATCATCGTCATTTGTTTTAATGGTAAAGATAGGGGTTAATATCATCGTCATTTGTTTTAATGGTAAAGATAGGGGTTAATATCATCGTCATTTGTTTTAATGGTAAAGATAGGGGTTAATATCATCGTCAGCTTTGTATTTAAAATGGTTTGACTATCCACGTGGTAAAGAAAGAAACACAAAGCGTGTGAGTAGCTGCGAATGTCAAATACAAACTTAATGGACTCTTTGGCGTATTATTACTTTACTTGTTGAAAAGCCTGCTGAAGCTGGCTGCTACCTGCGATATAAAAGAAATCCTTGTTGTGTTTAGATTGACGGATGCGAAAGTTTTTGAACAGAAATAACAAAGAAATGTATGAAATACTGTAATAGAAAATAACATTTGGCTTTTATTGCCATGACCACAATACGATATGAAAAGAAAAAACAAAGAGATTCACGAAATACTGCAATAGAAAAGAACATTTATTTTTTGAATACAATACACCATATTTTTAGTGTACGGACCATTAGCCTGATGACCACATTTTAAGTGTACGGACCATTAGCCTGATGGAGACTGACTGATCCGAAAAATTTCCAGCTCTGCAATTCCCCAGACTATTTTTAGCCGAGCATGCGAACTAATACACTAATGTACTTTTCATCTTGTGCGGTGCCGTGTTGGCACGTGCAGACAGTTGGCTTTTATTGCCATGAACATCCTATACACCGCACGGTATGAAAAGTACATGGGAAAGGGATACACAAGGTCTACCGGTCTACTACATTAGACGATTGTTCATAAAATGAATATGTTCATTACAAACAAATCATCTGAGTTGCTTTAATAGGTTGTTAAATAATTTAAAAAAAAATTGTATTAATTTACTAAAAAAAAATGTCATTTGGTCTTAGACATTAACCCATTTTTTTTTTTTTCAAAATGAGCTGAGTTTGTCTGAAGGTGTACTCAAGTTGTTTGTCTGAAGGTGTTCCCAAGTTGTTAGTCTGAAGGTGTACACAAGTTGTTTTTTTTATAAAGATGATAATTAAACTTGTCACCTTTTCAGATCTTCCTTCTTCTGTCGTAATGCTTTGTTTTGAAGTTTCTCGGTTTACGTGGAGTTTTTTTTCCTTTAATGATTGGAGAGTGAAAGGTTAACAGAGAGAATGGCTGGTGAAGAACAGGGGGTACACCGACTTCTCCTTTACAGACATAAAACTTAAAGACTGCATTGATTCACCTTGCCACACCTTCCCTACCAGCAGGACTCTTGTACGTACATCGTCATGGTATTTTCCCGTGACGTCCAGGTTAAAGAGTTTTATTGCATCATTCATTTTGTGCGTGTCTTCCAACTTTTTTGTTAGCCAGCTGGCTGGATGCAATGGAAAGTTAAAAATAGTCTTATGTCTCTTTCTTTAAGAGTTGTATAAACCTTTCTCTCTAACCACCCACTCCCACTATCTCTCTCTCTCTCTCTATCTCTCTCTCTCTCTCTCTCTCTCTCTCTCTCTCTCTCTCTCTCTCTGTCACACACACACACATGCTTCAAACAGTTGAATTACTTTGGATTCTGTGAGTAAAGTGGAATTATTTTTTTTTTGTTTAAATAAAGAGTGTACTTGGTTTCGTGAAGAACGCACACACAAAAAATATTATCTTTTTTATATTGTCTTTTACATTATGGCTTTAAAAAATATTTTCATTCTAATTAAACGATTAATTAATTCGGTAAATCTAAAGCAGAAATGTTTAACTTGTGGCAGTATGAAAGTTCAATGCGGGCTCCTTTTGAAAATGTTATATTTATAAATCTATTTGGAAGCTGTCCTAACTGGAATAGAAGGTTTTATGTGGTCATTAAGTGGTAAAAGAGCTATGCGCCGATCTAAAAGGAACTTTATCTTGGCAGAAATAGTTTAACAAGATACATACGACATTAGTGTCACGATTATTTATGTCCACTTAAGATTACAGGACATCGGAAAATCAAACGTCTACCTCTCACTTGGCCAACCATTGGAGTTGATACTGAAACAAGATTTTAACAATTTAAAAAATAACCTTTTTTTCCCCTAATACTGTTGGTTATAAAATTGTTAATATATGCCTACCTTTGTATAAAGGAAGCAATTTAAAAAAATAATATTCCTCCATGGGTTAGGAATTATTACACCTTGATAGAATTGGGGAGAAAGAGAGATGGGGGGGGGGGCGGGAATTGGTGTTTAAGCAGATTGAGCCGGAGAAGACGATGGGTCTGGCAGTGCAGTAGACAGCTCCAGAAATGTTCACCGGGTGACCTGCTGGCATTGACCTTCCCGAGACATGACCCGATATGGATGGGGGGTAGGGGTAGGGGGGTGGAAGTTGAAAAGTTCTAGACGTCGTCGCTAGTTAATTTACTGTTTACGTCACAATGAACTCATTATGCTCCGTTGTACAGAAAAGAACTTGTTTGTGTGTGTGAGTGAGAGAGAGAGAGAGTTATGCACCCCACCAGGTGAAAGAACTCAAACAAACAATAGGATGGGCTCATCAGCGTAGACTTTTTTTATCATCAGTTCTCTGTGTCTGACAATTTTTTTTATATCTCTGTGACCCCCTTTAAGAGGGTGCATATCCGCCCCCCCGCCCCCCCCCCGGGCCAGAACCACTAACCACCATCATCACACTTTCCTTTCTTATGGCCCAAACAAAACATCCATATGGTTTATGTAATCACAGTTTATAGTTCAACTTCCGCATACCCTACTTGTGACCCACCCATCCCTACCACCTCTACACACGGTAGATAGCAAGCTATCACACGCCAGCTATCACACGCCAGCTATGACACGCCAGCTATCACAGGCTAGATATCACACTCCAGCTATCACAGGCCAGCTATCACACACCAGCTATCACACGCCAGCTGTCACACGCCAGCTGTCACACGCCAGCTATCACACGCCAGCTACCACACGCCATCTATCACAGGCCAGCTATCACACGCCAGCTATCACAGGCCAGCTATCACATGCTTGTGACCCAACCATCCCTACCACCTCTACACACGCTAGATAGCCAGCTATCACACGCCAGCTATCACAGGCCAGCTATCACATGCCAGCTATCACATGCCGGCTATCACAGGCCGGCTATCACACGCCAGCTATCACAGACCAGCTACCACAGACCAGCTGTCACACGCCAGCTATCACAGGCCAGCTATCACACGCCAGCTACCACAGACCAGCTATCACACGCCAGCTATCACAGGCTAGATATTACACGCCAGCTAATGCACGCCATCTACCACAGGCCAGCTATCACACGCCAGCTATCACAGGCCGATAACGAACAGATCATTCAGACATAGTGCTGGATACCCTTGTTTAGTCGCTGACTCTGGTCTCTTTTAGATTAATGTTTATTCTTTTTTAAGTTATAACAGTTGTTTTATGGCTTACTTTACGTGAAACATCACAGTCCACATTTCGACTGAAATCTTTAAATGAGGGTGTGGTATTAGGTCGTTTAGGTCCTCCTTTTTTTTTTAGCTGCTATGCTTCGATAAACAAAAACAGTGGCGAAGTAGCTAATAAGTAATTAAAGGAAGTGAAATAGTTCTATTGAGGTAAGTTATTTGATTGGCATTTTCTTCGAACACATTTTGACATCAGCAACGAAATATTTACTTATAGACAAAATGTCTGATTTAACAGGCAAGATCTGTGGTCTAACAGTTTGTTTTAATTAAACCTCCACCCACACCATATGAACATTGGCATCTGCTGACCTTCGCACCCGGGAGAACGCGACATAAAACAGTCCCAGTTCACTTGTATCTAGTGTTGAGAAAATAAAATATCATTTTATTTATCTCAACCCAGCTATTTGCCACGCGTATTCATTCATCGACACTTTTGTATGTGCAATATTCCTTTGGTCACTTAATCAACTTTCATACACGCCCTATTCATTTCATTGAGCAAAAAAAAAAGTTCATAATTGTTGTTTACAACAGTAGCACTTCCTGTTATGCCGGACACGGTCAAAGTATTGGTGTACGACTTTGGCCCTAGAAATAATTTAAAAAAAAATATTTACTTCTTGCGAAATGTATAAATATTAAAGATTCTTTTGTCAGCTGGCTGTAGCAACACTTGATTCACGGCCCCAAGCTTGACGCTCGTCCAGATCCTCCCTTCTCCTCAAACATCCTCCCGCGTGATGCCGCGTCTCGTGTACATGTAAGGCGGTAACCGCATGGCATAGAAATGGTGCTTGTCGGGAAGAGTTTGCTGAATATTACGTTGCCCAATTGTTTTTATTTAACTTAATGGGTGAACATTCCATCCGTAGCTCATGATTTAATAATGGCGGGAAAAAATACAACAGCAGAAATAAGATGTGTTTTCTTTTATGTTTAAAGTTGATATATTTTTTTTTTTAGTTTCTTGTAAAAACAAGTTCCCTGGCGCTTCATTGACAACTTTACCTGTTGCCTGTTTTGTCAACGTTACCTGTTGTCTGTTGGGGAGGAAGTTATTATTTTGAATACACCCAATACTCCAGGTATTCGCCGAATCCTACATTCTCCCCCCCTCCCCAATACACCTGTTGATGCCTCCTTTATTTCCGCCCCCAACGTTCTCCGTCCATCTGTTTCATACATTTGATATGGGGGGAGGGGCAACACCCACCTTGCCGGTTCTGATTATGTCTTAGAGTGATGGCATATAGGTCCGTCATGTTAAAAAACAACAAAAGCCTGACTGACAACCACATGGAGAAATAAACACAACCAAGCACGACGACATCCGATTATCTCCTCCATTATTGACAATCGTATGGCTGGGCAGACCATAATTTTGCCATATCGTTGCTTTATAGAAACAACATTACGATTCAATCAATTTGTTAGTGTTCTCTGGAGCTAATTGAAAGATTAAACTGCCTGCTCCTTGATCGGTTGCTGTTGAACATTCAGTTCAAGTGTGTCCAGCCTATTCAAAATCTAAGGTGGAGAAAGACTTAATGATTTCTAGATCGGCAATTGAAGAAAACTGCGATTCTCCCATTACTGACTAAAGAGTAGATATAATTCATCGCCTGTTAATACATGTGTTGTGGAGTCCCTGTAAGGATGAGATGATATCTCTTAGACCCTTTAAGCCACTAATGGGACGGTTTTTGTGGTGCCTTCATTCATGCCCACTATAGCCGATAGTGCGATGGCACCATGGGAGATATAGCGGGGGACTAAAGCCATGACCTAATGCATAGAGTGTTATATATGTTGGATGAATTAGTTGCATATAATGTAGGAATCATTTGTTATGTTTAAAGATTCAAATCTCAGGGCCGCGTGCGATCCGAGTGTCGGACGCCTCGGATTTGTAGAGGATGAAAAGTGAAAACTTTCACACATTAAAAGAAGTACACGTATTTAGGGAGCGACCGATAATCGGATCGGTATCGGACCGATATTAGCACTATCGGTTAACTATCGGATCGGCCGTTTTTTTGTAGGGAGTGACCGATAATCGGTATCGGACCGATATTGGCACTATCGGTTAACTATCGGATCGGCCGTTTTTTGGCCGCCGATACATTTGGTTTTTTTTTTCAACTTGTGATTGGCACATTTTTCAATTTTCCTTCGGCTATAGGAGATCTAGCGGCCCTGATCAGCCGCGGTTTGCCCGTATAATCTAAGAGTAGTGAGTAATTACCTAGGCAACATATACAGTTGTGTTCAGTGCTCACTCCTCATTCAAGATCGTGGCCTATGGCCCATTAGGCCGTGGCTTGAATGGCTTCAAACCAACCGATTATAATAATCACTGGATTGAGACAACTTTTGAGACAACTTGGCAGACGAGGTTAGCGGTTCGCCATCTTGTCACTTGATCGTCCTATGATTTAACATTACATTACTTGTGATTTAAATTTCTTCTGCAGTCGCTAGGATCGCCAGCATTATCAATGCGTTCCGAGTGGCAAGATGGCGGAATCATTTATAGCAAAATATCGGTATCAGTATCGGCAAAAATGCGGGGGGGGGGGGATATCGGACTATCGGTAAAAAGACATATCGGTCGCTCTCTACACGTATTGAAGTTAATGTTTGCAGCCTTTTTGTGATGATTATCTTAGCGTTTGTATTTTTAAGAACGTAATTTGATGTTATATTTTGCAGCATCACTATTATATTTCTTTCCTTAAAAAATATATATTCCCGCATATCTAGAAGGTAGAATCAGATAATAAAGACAAGTAAAAATAAAAATAAAAAAAAAATAGCTCAAGTATTAATGTCTGATGCTCTCTGTAGTTGGTTGTACTAAAACACAGCTCTAGAGTCATGTTGGACGTCACGTGACGATTTTAAGTATGTGTGTGTGATTGGCTCGTAGTCCTGGTGTTAATAGAAAACATACTCACAGTCTAGCACCGTTATCTCGTATACATGTTTCAGACTGCTGTTTTTGAAAGTCGTGGTCTCTCGTGTCTGTTGGCTTCCCTTGTGTCTGTCACCTATCATCACATGGACACTTCATTACCTGGTTTAACCAGTTACAGTGAACGTTTCCGGCCTGGCGCACATCTTCCTCGTACATCATTACACACATTGGATGTTGCTGTAAACGTTGTCCTACTCAAGTTTTAACATGAAACACCCTCACAGTTTCAGGTTGAAGACAGACGTGGGAGGCTGGCATCTTCCTGTTGTTCTGTTGTGTGAAGACATATTTGAGATCAATTACATAGTCGATGTAATATGTGTAAGGTGTAAGCCTATTCGTTCTTTATTACACACAGGACTGGGTTCACCATTCGGCTAATAAGGCCCTGTGCTAAAATTGACCCTCATTTGTCAGTGTAGCTTACATTTGTCATATGTAGCTTACATTTGTCATATGTTTTGTCATTTATCGTGTGGGCTGTGTCAGGCTATAAGAAATGTTCAAAAGAACTTCGTTAGGAAATCGTTTGCTCGATTTCATGCACTGGTAATCGATCTGTTTATGCGTGCGAATGTATTAAAGAACATTCCAGAGACAATACAGAAAGAGAGAAGACTCCCGTATGTCAGTGTTATCTCCAGGACATCAAACAGAAATATTCCCGGTTTGTTTACTTTAGACGTTGGGAGGGGAGAGGGTTCAGACCTCGCAGATGATGACTGTGATAACTTTGTGATCAATTCCCTCTGGATACAGAAAGTGATAACAAATAATAAATAGCCTGTGGCCAGTGAGAAGATGAGTTTGATTGAGAGAATGTGTCTGATTGAGAGGAGAGGTGATTGAGAGAATGTGTCTGATTGAGAGGAAAGGTGATTGAGAGAATGTGTCTGATGGAGAGGAGAGGTGATTGAGAGAATGTGTCTGATTGAGAGGAGAGGTGATTGAGAGAATGTGTCTGATGGAGAGGAGAGGTGATTGAGAGAATGTGTCTGATGGAGAGGAGAAGTGATTGAGAGAATGTGTCTGATGGAGAGGAGAGGTGATTGAGAGAATGTGTTTGATTGAGAGGAGAGGTGATTGAGAGAATGTGTTTGATTGAGAGGAGAGGTGATTGAGAGAATGTGTCTGATACAGAGGATGAGTGATTGAGAGAAGGAGTCTGGTTGAGAGGATGTCTTACTGAAAGATCTAATTGAGAGGATGACTGACTGAGGAGATGTCTGATTTACAGGATGTCTTATTGTTCTGATTTGAATTACTCACGTAGCTTCATATCCATATGGAAATTTTGTTGTGAGTTTACTTGAATAAACGAATTAAAAAAATATATATATTTATTTTTTTTATTAAATAAATATCAAGGTTGCGAGCTGTTGTCTAAAAATAAAACTCAAAATAACTGTTTTATTACTTTTTGACGTGTACCAAGGTTGTCATCTGTTTGCTAAGAACTTGCAAATTAAATGAAATAATTTGATTGTATATGAATCAAGGTAGTCAGTCACCTTTTATTCAGAACACACCGAGTACAAGTACAGTACAAGTCATGACATCGTTCTAGGAAATAAGTATCAAGCGGGGGGGGGGGTTAGGTTCTTTTTTTTTGGCCTATGTTGTTCTGCACATCGTATTAAAATACTTAGATGCAGATGAATACATTGGCTTATCTTAAAGGCGAAACAACATAGATTCAGATACACAAACAACACTAAAATAAGCAGAATGACGATCGAACTAAATATAAAGCAGCCTTTTTTTTTCAGGTCGGAAAGAGAGATTTTAAAAAATATGTGCGAGTTTCAAAAGTGACGGACACAACCTTGAAGTTTTATGACAGTTGTTTTGTCCAACCGTTAATTGAATGTCTTTATTGTTCATCATTGTGCCAGGCAGGTGCTGTAATGTATTCATTCTCTGGAGACGTACACTTTCAATGAATCATGTCAGCACCAGCTGTACACTGTCATAGTTTGATGTATGCAACTGAACTCAACCCATTTTATCTCTTAATGCAGTTCATTTATTTTGTCAAAGTGGATTCTTTATAATTTATAGCATTGTAAAGTGATTCTCTGCCTACATATAACCGAAAGAAAGAAAAAAAAAACATAGTAATAATAATTATAAACATTCAGAATAGTATTACTTTATTTGATACTTAAAATACGTTTGGAATGCTATATTTATTTAAATCACTTAAGCTTCTATTCTTGTAAACAACTGCAATGTGCGTTGTTGTGTTTTATAAGATTTTTATTTATTGTGTTATCTCAGTTAGGCATAGAGATGATATGATTGTTATTAATTATGAAGTCGGTCTCTGCATCTCTGTAGAGGAAACAATGTTGACTATCAGCTCCTAATAATGTCTCGCTTTGTAGGCTGCTGGTAAAACTAAACTGTATTTAAGATTGTGTAATGATATTTGACCAAAACGACCACACTGAGTTTGAAAATGTACGGGATAAGAAGTTGGAATCCAAAGAGCCCTCTTCCAGTGGGATTTCCCACATAATTTGATCCGTTCACGACCCAACGGGTTCGTTTGCCTAGAGCCCATAATATCTTTGAAAGTCTCTGCCTAGCCCCCTTTCCTCTCCCTAACGGCCCTGCTCAACATAATTTATTCTATCCTCCGTCCCCACCCGGCAGGCTTAACTGAAATAGCTCTCAGTGAACATTTTATCCACGCACTTAATTTCTTGATCTCCGTGCGGAGCAAACGGCTCCTGTAGCCACTCTACAGCGCACTCTGTTTTTTGGGAGGCGTTTTTCATTCCCCCCCCCCTCTCCAATGTTTGGCTGCAACCTTTCATCTCCTGTTCGCAAGGCCTTCTCCGCGCATTAATCATGCACAATGTAATATAAATTCCTTAATTCACGATGCATTTTCTTTCTTTTTGTTTCCTTTACAGGAAGACCAGCAGTTGTATCAGTATAAAACAAGGGCAGAAAACTCCAGGTGAGTTGGTTTTGTTTTTTAAGTTGCACTTGTCATGTACAAGCCTGTATTTGGAAACTAAAGGAAACATTATTTTATATATATATCTATGCATTTATTAAAAAGCATTAAAAAGAAAAAAAAACCAGGGCTGGGGAGCCGGTGTCGGTAGTTTTTTCCGGTGTCGGTATTTGTACTTTGCCCGGTGTCGGTGTCGGAATAAGAATATTGTCCAGAGTCGGTGTCGGCATTTGTACTTGTCCGGAGTCGGTGTCGGCATTTGTACTTGTCCAGAGTCGGTGTCGGCATTTGTACTTGTCCGGAGTCGGTGTCGGCATTTGTACTTGTCCAGAGTCGGTGTCGGCATTTGTACTTGTCCGGAGTCGGTGTCGGCATTTGTACTTGTCCGGAGTCGGTGTCGGCATTTGTACTTGTCCGGAGTCGGTGTCGGCATTTGTACTTGTCCAGAGTCGGTTCGGTGTCGGCGCTAAAACTCCCCTCCCCCCCCCCCCCCAAAAAAAAAAAAATACTAGAACTTTAATCAAATAATCCAGAACAACGTCAGATAGTTCTTAGCCAATCTTTAATTTAAAGTTTTCTTAAGTTCTTCTTTTCTTTTTAAAGAAATACTTGGTAAATCTGTTAATCAACAAATGTATTATTTTCCAGAGCGAGATTCTCTACATTACAACAACTTATCAACATTAACAGAATTTTGACTGAAAACAGATTAGGAAGGCTACTGGCTATGCTCGCTCTGTTATTCACTCAATCATTGTAAATCATGAGAAATTTTTAGTTTGCATCTCTCTATCAACATCCATGTTGGAGAAAGATTACACACAAACCTATTCAATTCTTTTAAAACTTCAAAGAATGATCTGTTTTAAATGTTCCTACAAAGTTCACTCACAACTCACTCTCTCCACAGCCTAATTTCTCTCAGCCAGACTGAAACATTACCAGTCTACGTAACAATGGCACTACATTAAAGCCCATTCCGTAGCATCTTTATATATATAGTATGAGATATATACAGGGAAAAAATACACAATTATCTTCCCTTGCCCCCCCACCCCCTGGTGTCGGTGTCGGCGGATTTTAGAAAACCGACACCGGTGTCAGTGTCAGCAAATATTTTGGCCGACACCCCACCCCTGAAAAAAACTCATATTTCCTTTGTTAATACACATATGCAAATAATGTATCATTAATAAAAATATGCTCTTGAATGCCCATCTAAGATATATAAATTTCTTATTAACTAATGTAAAGACATTTAGTCCAGTATATTGTATTAACCCACACATTTAATTTTTCTGTGACCTTTTAATGTTAAAAGAATTTATTTTTTCGCTTTCTTCTGTTTGTAAACATTGTATGCCAACAGCACCGTCTAGCACCAGAGTCGAACTTCAGAGTTCAATATCCTCTCTACATCTTTGACAGACCAAAGTATACACACATACAGTTATAAACATATTTAATGTCATTTGAACTTCCTTATATAGGCAACGAGAAATAGAATAGAATTTTCTGATTAATGATAAATGAGTAGGTTCTAATTTGTTCCGTTGTTTTTCTGTTTGTTGTTGTGTTCTAATAATGGATGGGAACGTGAAGGAAACTCTTTTCAGAATTGTTTAGATGCGACTTGTATCTCCTGCTGTCTCAATACATTTACAACATGTGTGTGTGTGTGTTTTGATTGAACTTGTATCTCCTGCGGTCTCAATACATGTACATTATGTGTGTGTTGTTGTTGTATTTCGCTTCACGGTGCATATAATTAGACATCTTTACTCACGTTTCATACATAAATGATAAGCATGGCATCTCTCGTCTTCCGTTTCGGGAAAAAATTGTTTTTCCACCAGAAAGCATATCTCATGATGCTCGCATGGCATGATCATAAAATGAAATACAGAAAAATCAATTGTATTATTTGTGTTAATATATGCTGTGTCTAGCATTCTGATTAATCATCCCTTACATATATAGATGTGTATATGTGTGTGTGTGTGTGTGTGTGTTACGGCCAATGTCTGCTAGCCCTCCAATGTCAGATACTGGCCGGCTCAACAAGCCAATGTTCAGACTGACCAACTGGCAGACATTGGCCGTTATGTAATTCCACTTTATTTTACTGATGACACATATGCCAGCAGTAATGATACAAATTCGGCCGTCTCAAAATCTTCAGATGTGCATAACGTTTTTTTTTTTTTGTGCCTTCCAAACTCAGCCTCCGACGTGACTGACACATACACTGGGGAGACGACCGCCTCGGCGTCGGCCCTGACCGACGGCAGCAGCTACGCGACCACCACCAGCGCCAGCGATGCCAACATCACCTACAGCTCCCTGAGCGCCTCCAGCCCGAAGCAGAAGCGTGGGAACCTAAACCAGTCCAACCGTGACGGAGACCCCGGCAAGGCCGATGAGCCTGGCCGCATGCCCGATGATGCGGACCTCACCGCCGCCATGCGGGGCCTCTCCTTGGACGCTGCGCCTTCCAGGCCAGCCTCAAGTCGCGTCCCGTCGTGGGCCGACCCCGACGACCCTTACGACCGTGTGCAGGGCCGGGGCCCCGTGAAGAAGAAGAAGGTCGACGCCTGCCAAAAACCAGCGGAGCCTTACAGGTCGACTGTGTACGCTGACGACCCTGGTTCACCGCCACTGAGCAGGTTCTCCCTCAACAAGCGGACGACGCGAGGCTCGGTAGAGAATGTTGTGTCCACTCCATCTGAAGAAACAAACCCGAGCCAGTACGCTGACCGCCAGGAATTAACAGGTAATGTTAAAAGTAAAAAGGGTCTGCTATGATCATTCTGTAAACTAGCCCATGACAGTTTAATTAGAACAAATTTTACAGGCTACTTAGTGCATCATCGTTTGGGCGATTTTGAAAACAAAAAGGTAACCCGCTTTGACAAATCAAGTTTCATTTTAAGCAGTGGTTGCAAACAGCCAGTCGATAATTCTAGGAATTAAATTTGTTTGTAAATCTTATTTAGCTTTCTTTAGTATGACTTAGTCTTTTTATGATTTTTTTTTTACCAGTAGTCTAAATACGGTAAACAACTAAATTCACCATCTATCACAATAAATGTCCAACATTGAATATCGTATTACTGTAAATACTTTTTAAAATAGTGAATGGTGACGCTCAGGCACGCCGAGATGGGGGGGGGGGGAAAGGGGGGGGTCATTTCCAGGGGGCCCGGCCGCCCCGAACATGTCAATTTTTTCACGACTCATTGTTTATTAAGGGGCCCGCATTGATGTCCTGCCCTGGGGCCCTTGTTGGCTCTCGGCGCCCCTGGTGACGGTATATTGTAGTTGTTAATTACCAAATGACTTCTTTTTTTTTTTCGTTTTTTCTAGATTTCCCAGCTCCAGTTCCAAGACGAGCAGGTGGTGCTGGGCCCAGCAGTGACGTCAGCTCAGTTGTGGGCGGGGGAGATGAGTCTTTGGGTGCGTACGGTGGATCCAGCCGACCAGCGACCATCTTGGATGTGGTCAAGGCTCAGGTTAGTTATCATAACTCGGAGGGTGGGGGGGCGGCTTTGCATAGTGTTGGTATGTGATGATTGGATGGCCATTAATTAGAACAGTCAGTCTATGTCTCCGAATCCAGTGGTTCCCCCCAACCTCTGGGACGCGGACCGGTACCGGTCCGTGGATCAAATGGCACTGGGCCGCCCAAGAAACATTAAATTATTTCCTTTTTATTCGTTGTTGTGTATTTCTCTCTTGACAGTGTGACATTCCCCCCCCCCCCGCCCGCCTGCCCGCCCCGGGCTGCTGCGAGAAAAAGGTTGGGGGACCACTGTCCTAACCTGTCTCTGTCTACTGTTCTTTCAGTGTTGACTGTCAGTAATTTGACTGGTTGGTCTATATATTGTGGTTCATGACATGCTATTTCATATTTTGTGTTGAGCTGAAATAAAAATAAAATAATCTGTGCCAACAAATAAAAAAAAAGTCAATTGTACGTTTTTCTTTAAAAGCCTAACTGTGGCTATTGGCACCATTTTTTTCAGGTGGCTAATAGTACCATTTTTCAAGTGGCTAATAGTACCATTTTTCAGGTGGCTAATAGTACCATTTTTCAGGTGGCTAATAGTACCATTTTTCAGGTGGCTAATAGTAACATTTTTCGGAAACAAGATTCTGTCTACATCAGTGCTGTAATTAGGCTATTAGATCTATTGTTACATATAGAGTATGAAATATCTATCGTTTGAGTAGATTAAACTAGTTTCCTTTGATAGTATCAGATAGCAAGACCATGTCAGTATTTCGACTGGTACTTAGTTAAACCTGTGCCCGCTGAACCCTGGAACATCTTAGTTAAATCAGTGCCCGCCGAACCCTGGAACATTTCAGGAAACGTGAACAGGTAAATTTTAAAAGCACGTTTTTTTTTTTAAAAAGAAGAAAATAAATAAAATGGGATGGTCTTGATTGAGCACCAAATGTAACAATAAAGTAACAGTTGATTTGAGATGTTAACATGTCTTTCAATGTAACCTGATCATTAACTACGAATACAGTTATATTAGTGTGGGGTCTCCGTTTATAAAACGGCTCCATCCAGCGTTTCTGTCATCAGGTCATGTTATTCAGTGTTATGTAGGGCGTGAATTGTTCGAATTACGGGAGGCTAGTCTTTGAAGATACACCGCTCAGGCCTGACGGGTAGTAGGGCTGCAGCCGGTTCAAGGCTCTGGGGCTCTTGAAGGCCAAAGGGGGGGGGGGAAGCCGTGAAGCCGGGGCACGTTGAAATGTTGATCACTTATACACGCTAATCTGACCATTTAAATGTTCCTTTTTTTTTTTGCTTGAATGATTTAGTTAAGTGCACTATTGCTTCTAAAGTTACTTGAAATGGCAAGATTTTTTTTCAGATATATATATATATATATATATGTATATATATATATATATATATATGTATATATATATATAAAGGTAAATATCATCTACTTATTGATTGGAAATCGATACATAGTATAATGATACTCCCACTGCACAAGAATTTGAAGGAGTCGGGGGGGGGGGGGGGAGGTGGTGAGTGGCTCATATGCCTTCAATTCACCGGAACCCAGAATTTATCTCGGGGGGCCCTTTCTCTATGAAGTAATGATGATGATGATGGTTGTGTGACGATCTTCAAAGAACGTAGTCTGCCACATGCCTGTATTTATGGCTTGTTTTGTTTGTTTTCACGCTCATCATGATGTGCACAGCGTGTGTCTGTCTGTCTGTTTATTGGTCTGAAGTAAGGGGGGGGGGACTTCTGATCGCCGCCACACCATCGTAAGTGATTATCTTTGTCTGAAATAGAAATTCTGCAGCGCTCTTTATCTGAGGTACGGTGGTCGGCTGGGGGGGGGAGTAAGAGGTCACCGTGACATAGACATCTCCACTCTTAATTCTGCATGTCATGTGATGCATCAAGTCACGGTCGCCGTTTGTGTCACAAGTCGGTGAAGGTAATAGAGGAAAACAAAAGTATTTTAAGTTAGTGAGTAGAGAAGAAAGAGCCGGGTCCTGAGTGACTATATCTATCAGGTCTTCAACCCATTTCTTTGTCTGGTCGCCTTTGATTGGTCCGTTTATTTATCGATTTGCTTCACGTTTTGTAGTTGTTTGTTGTTAGTGTTTTGTTTTTGTTTAATATGTGTGTCAGTGATGGCGAGTGGTCTCTTAATATATATCATTACACATGATAAACTAATACAAGCTCAGAACACTTCCATTAAATTAATGAAAATCACTTCATTGAAATATCTGTAACATTAATTCTCACATTAGTGAATGTAAACGATTTAAATCAGGTCTACACCATTGAGTGACACCTTAAATTACTTAATCAAACACTCACTAACTTCCTCGTCTATTCCCATTCATTATCTCTTTCACACACCCCAAATTTCATACCACCACCCCCCCCCCCTGTGCTGTCGTGCCCTCTATCTTAACCTCGTCTGCTAAAACTGACCAAACTTGTCTTCTTCTCCCTTTCTTCATCCCCTCCCCCTCCCTTTTTTTTAACCAATTAATTACGTAATTACATGTTGCTGGTTGTTAAGCATCAGTACTCACCGACTTTCACTGTCATGACAATGTCTTAGCTTGTGTTGGTTTGTTAGGCTGTAGCCTGCCCGTACATGTTTGATCTATAGCGTGTACCCTCGTCTGGATGTGACGATGTATATAATTTCTTTGTACCCGTACTCACTATCGTCTGTCACCTCATGGCGGCGATAAACCAATAAGTGACACTGAATGACACATATGTCTCTCTCTAACCTGACCTCACACGGTTACGGCCGTTATTTACTGTTACTTCCTGGAGCAAACCCATAAAACTTGGTCTGTCCGTGCCGCTCTGTCGTTTGGCGTAAACTTGCCGACCCGATTTATTGCAAAAAAAAAAATAACAAGTTTTGTTTTTTTATTAAGACCCCCTTAAAGTTTGTGGCTAAATACGTTGTATAGAAACATGACTTACGTCTGCACTGAATTCCTGAGAAATGTGTGTCTGAAAAAGCTATTGGTAAAGCTGTATGCTACCCTTTAGTGTTTTCAGATTTATTTATTTCTGTATATACATTCCCCATAAATATTGTAGAACGAATTCATTTATATGGGGAACCATGTATCATGGGCGAAGATCTATAGGTTGAAATAACCCTACATTCAGCATCGCCAACATAAATACTGTAGGTTTTAAAAGGAACAGTCCTATGTGTTCTGTATAATTCACTTCTCATGAATATTGGATAAGAGAAGTAAAGCGTGTGAGCCATTCATGAAACTGTCGTAAAAATCCATCAGTGTCATGGCAGAGGCGCTACGTCTGTCTACTTTCAGGCTATGTATTTTTTGATAGAGTTATGTCTGTGGACTCTATATCTATGTATTGATTTTGTCTGCTATATATATATATATATGTATATATATGTATATATATATATATATATATATATATATATACTAGATCAAGGGCCCGGTACCCGGACCGGCGAGTGACTCCTTATAATTGAGTTGTATCCCTTTGACCATCTTTACAAATTCCCCACTCTATTTTTAGCCGCTGAAGTTATACTCACGTACGTACGCGAACGTACGTACGCCAGGCTAGCCGATTATGTATTAGATAAATATAATAATCTTAGGGGTTTTCTGTCTTTCACTTTCTTCCATTGTATGTTAACTTGTACACGTTTTCCTCAATGGCGATAGTGTATTAATCGGCCTATCAATATCTCACACTCATACAAAGTTCATATATGAATATACGAAGATATGTTTGCGTGATTCTTTGGGTGTACGCTTACGGTCTAAAGTGAGTGTGATGTAGGTTGGTCAATAAATGCTTAACCATGTTTTTATTTTTTGTTTTTTTGTAATGTGCCCAGACCGATGCTTGACCATTGAGATGTTGTACCATATGTTTATCTCTCTTGTCCGGTCTCTCACTTCTCCATATGTATAGAGCAAGGATAAATTCAATTCCGGTCTTAAGGGAAATCCCAGTAATGGAAGACCTAAAGTGATAAGGTAAATACAATTTCGCAAGACAGCTTTCTTTTTCAATTCATCGGTTTATGTGCTGGTCTCTACAGAATACACGGAGACACACACACGAAAGATGCTGTCTTTGTTTACATCTTTATTTTATTACATTACAGATTCCATTAAGCAGATCTCTATCTTTATGAATATAAGAGAAACTGGTAAAAGTGTTTTTTCCCCTTGTTATGGTTGTTTTTTTTTTGTTCAAGGAAATAATAAGTGGTTTTCTATCTTTATTTTTTTTTTTAATTTCTGTGTGTTTATTTATTAATGGCTACTGGTGTAGAAATTGCTTAGCTCTTTGTTTTTTTTTTTAGGTTTTTTTTTTGTTGTTGCTGGGTTTTTTTTTCTTTTAATTAGATTGTGTGACGTTGGACATTGGTGTGTGGTTGATCCATGTATTATGATATTCCATAGTATGTTTGGTAGATGATGGAGTCAAGAAGTTATTTGTGTGTGTGGGGGGTGGGTAAGGATGAGTTCGATTTAAAATAAATAAATTATTAAAAGTTCGACTTATTCTTTAACCGTTTTGTGACTTAAATTAACATTACACTATAACGGTATTTTTTTTTTTTTTCAAATAATTCTCAATGCCCCATGTATCAACCTGTATCCAACTATCGGTGGTGACGATAAAACAAGCTCACGCTGCTCACTATCCGGTATAGATGATTTCAAATCTCGGTGGGTTCTGCTATCTCTCTTCAGCAAGTTTATTTTTGACTACCACAAAGACTTACCTTTGTTTTTGGTCAAATTATTTGAAGACAGGTGGATTCTTGCTGTTTCCTTTATACAATTCTGTCTGGGTTGTAATATTAATCACACACACGCAAAAAAAAAACTAATCAGCTCTCCACCAAAACACCACGTTGGGATTTGTTTTTTTTCAAATTTGCTTGACGTGTGATAAATTGCACTTGAATGATTCACTTGAGTGACGTGCGGTACATCGCACTTGTATGATTAACTTGAGTGGCATGCGGTACATCGCACTTGTATGATTCACTTGAGTGGCGTGCGGTACATCGAACTTGTATGATTCACTTGAGTGACGTGCGGTACATTGCACTTGTATGATTCACTTGAGTGGCGTGCGGTACATCGCACTTGTATGATTCACTTGAGTGGCGTGCGGTACATCGAACTTGTATGATTCACTTGAGTGACGTGCGGTACATTGCACTTGTATGATTCACTTGAGTGGCGTGCGGTACGTTGCACTTGTATGATTCACTTGAGTCACGTGCGGTAGATCGCACTTGTATGATTCACTTGAGTGACGTGCGGTACATTGCACTTGCATAACTCACTTGAGTGGCGTGCGGTGCATCGCACTTGTATGATTCACTTGATTGACGTGCGGTACATCGCACTTGTATGATTCACTTGAGTGACGTGCGGTACATTGTTTCCAGTTGGATGCAAATACTTTCGAATGCAGCACTCAATCTATTTAAAAATAAATTACCCCAAATGTTGCTTTTAATGACACCCCCTTCCTTCCCATCCTTTACAGTGCCGTCTAGTGCAGCCCCCGTCTCTTTATCGTGCCGCGGCACGGCCCTTAATATCTTTGATGATACTCTGACTGGCAGGTATGTAATCACAAAGGTAGGTGGTCGTTCGGGGTGAGAACCCCGCTCATCGGTCAGCCTGTACGTTTACGTGTCTAAGTCTGTATACATCTTGTGACACAAGGCCTTCGCTTTTCCTCTCACACTTTCAATCTTTAGAGCCCAGGTCTCAGATTAGATTGTGTGAAATGTTGTGAAATCCATTTTCCTGCATTCTGTTAGGATTGTCTGACCCCCACCCCCTACTCCCCGTCCCCCTCCCCTCCTCCACACACACCTCCCGTTTCTTCCCATACAAACTATCATCGAGCAGTTACGTTACAGTATGAAACGAGTTTTTGTGTACTTGCTTATATTTCTGTAGAGGGAAAAAGGGGGTTTGGGGGGGGTGTAATACACCCATGTTGATACTGACTTGGTTATCTTTTTTATTCTGCCCATTTGTTCATCCTTTTCGTGCAATTAGGTCCAATAACTTATTTAAACTAAACATTAGGGTGATAACAAAAAAAAAAGTTTTATGAAACCACTTGCAATCGAGGAACTTTTATGTGTAATTTAAGAATATCAATTGCATTTTAATTTTTTTGAAAAAAGTTCCCCCACCTCCCCATTTTTTGGAAGAAAAAAGTGAAAAAATGTTTTTTTTTTCAAAAAAAAAGACATGTTTTTTTTTTAGCTTAATTCAAAAGAGTATTAATAATAACTAATCAACTTTTATTAACAAATAAGATACAGAACAGTTAGTAATATGTACAGAATGTACAAGAAATGTTCAAAACATATTTTGTCCTATGAACTTCAGATTCAAAAATTCAATTTTTCTCGATTTCGCATGAAGTTCCGCCATCAGTTTCACAGCACGTTCAGCAATTTGGTTAGATCTGGGAATGTCAATTAATGAATTCTCGACTGACCAATGGGTCTTTAAACACTTAATTGCCTTCTTGCATTTTATCTTGATGAGTGAGGTAAACAGTTCATTGAAGGACGCTTCATTGTAGTGTTGCGAATCGAACCAAGCATTTGCCCATTCGTAGCAGATTAAGTTGCAGGCAGAAGCGAGAATGCTGCGCCACTCTGGAATCAGAAATAATGATGTAACAGTAAATATTGCAAGTTCCTTCTTATCTGGTGTAAATTTGGTAATTTATTCCAGCTGATGCGAGGCCAACGTGGGTTCTCGCATGTGCTAACATCTTTTGTCGCAAGAAGCGGTAATCAGCTTGAAGAGTGACATAGTTTTTTGTTAATTTGCCAATGAAGGAATAGTTGAGTTCTGGTTTGCTCGTTGGCTCTTGAATAAGAAAATTCATGATATGTTTCAGAAGAGGTCGAGTACATGGTGCTGACAGTCAATATATTGTGGCTTCAGAAAGCCATTGCTCAAGACATCATCCAGTATGAGCTTTACAATCCCATGCAAATGGTCAGTATTTCTGCGGTCGTATTACAAATTAACATACAAATATTATCTCAAGCATCATATTCATCAATTAGCTGATGTAGTTCATTGTGAATGGCCGCGGCAGAACCACTCTCACATTTGAGAATACCGAGTTTGATTTCGGTTGTCATCTTTTTCAGCAAACCTACTTGATAATCTTCCCCTTGCACACTTTTCCCATCAAACTGGAGACAATAGTGATCTTTGCTTCGAAGTTTTTGAACAATTTTAGTTTTCATTTTCCGTCCTTCAGAGATTACTCGTTTCCAGACGACCGCCTGACTTGGAACCGGCACTTCATGACCATGCTCAGCAATGGTTGCAAGAACGTCATGTGCTTTATGTGTGGAAATGTTTTTCAGTACTAGTAAACCCGCCGTTCTAGTGCTTGCTCGGTTTGCATTCAGAAGATGACGTTTAAGAAATAGTTGGCGACTCGGGTGAAGAAGCAGAGGTTTCAGAATCCGAAGATTTTGAGACAGTTG
Organism: Bulinus truncatus; assembly: GCA_021962125.1. Taxonomy (NCBI): domain Eukaryota; kingdom Metazoa; phylum Mollusca; class Gastropoda; family Planorbidae; genus Bulinus; species Bulinus truncatus. The sequence continues at coordinate 1,096,835 of JAGDYQ010000033.1, forward strand.
TATGTTGTTGTGTAGGTTTTGATACAGTTGTATGTGTTTGTGTAGTTTTTGAGACAGTTGTGTTAGTTTGTGTAGGTTTTGACACAGTTGTGTGTGTTTGTGTAAGTTTTGAGACAGTTGAATGTGTTTGTGTAAGTTGTGAGACAGTTGTATGTGTTTTGAAGGTTGTGATTGAGAAAAGCTGGCTTGAGATTGAGTTTTTGATAGTCGGATTCGTTTTCTTGGGTGGAATGATTCCAAAGGGGCATGTTTGACCATTAAATAACCAATCTTTCCTCCACTGTTAACTTGCCTCTGGTAGAGCTCTTTAACCTCTGTGCTTTTCCATTCTCCATTAACGTTGGTGACATCAAATAACTGAGAAAGTGTTATCAGATGGTTTCTTTTTGTTTTTGTCATATAAATCAATTAGACCATTGAGTTTCATTCTGATTAGTGTGCTGGATAAAAGTGGAAAGTCTTGAATTTCCCTCCAGAGCAATTCTATATCAGTTATCATAATTTTGATTCGATCCAGTCGCCGTTTCTGGCTATTGAACAGAAAAGTGAAGTTTCCAAGAATGTGACGGTTTGTCGGCATCCATGTGATATTGATTAGCTTTTGTTTACCTCTTCTGTTTAGAAGATGAACGTAGATGAGTATAGTAAATGCCTTGTTTATAAACAAATGGAAACATATGACTGGAATGTGCTTAAAAGCAGTCTAGAAAGTCTTATAAATATTCAGTGTGAAATTGAAACCGAGCGTCAAACTGCGAGATATGAGAAAACAAAAATTAAAAGGTGGGGGAACTTTTTTCAATTTAAAAAAAAAATAATGTTGCTACTGTCATCTACATACAATTGTTCCTCGAATGTAAGGGGTTTCAGTTTCGTTACGAAAAAAAATGAAAATAGTTATCACCCTACTAAACATCAGACATAGTTAGTCCTATAACACCAGCCTAACCGTCTGTAAAAAAATGATCGACCCAGCCCGTGGGCCGCCCACGTTTATTGTAAATCTTTTTCTGGTTTTGTTCTTGGTACCGGTCGGGGGGGACAGTTTTGATTTTACGTTTTGACCGGTTAACTGTTATACTGTGCGTATTGATTTCTCTGTTGACTCACTCCCCTACCCCCCGGGGTTCTGTGATTTGTGCAGGGCATTTCTAGTCATACGTTTGCACTGTATGGCTAGTGACGGCTTCCTGAAGAGCGTCAGCGGTTCTTGAAATGTAACTTTTCAGTGACTCATTATTAGTTTTGTTCAATAATCACATATGCATAGAGGTAAAAGTTTTCAGGTAAAGCTTAAAAGTGTCATGGGCTATGAGCCCCACTTTCCGTATTGAAATATGCGACTATCTATTTACATATATAAAGTTTACATGCTTGTATTGTCAATGTAAACCACTAGAACGATAAATAAACAGAAATATTTCAATTAACTTTTGTGTCAGTATTATAGTATGGGCATAGTAACTGCTAACAGGCACGCCGAGAGGGGGTGGTCATTGCCAGGGGGCCGCATCTGTAAGGGGGCCCGGCCGCCCCGACCATATCAATTTTTTCACGACTCATTATTTATTAAGGGGCCCGCAATGATGTCATGCCTTGGGGCCCTTGTTGGCTCTCGGCGCCCCTGACTGCTAACATTAGATGTTAATTCGGAAACTTTGTTCAATTTTAGAAAAAATAACGGATTATATTTATTTTTTTAGAAATAAAATTGTTTATTCTACTGTGAACATTATACGCTTTTCCTACAAGAGCTTATATATATATTTATATATAACTACTAAGGTCTGCATTACTTGTACTTTTGAAAAATTTTATTTGTACTTTTTATAGTCCGTCAAAGATTGGTGTCTCAGCCCATGACATTGACACATTTGCCCCTGAACACAAAGAAATCATCCACCCCCAGCCCGCCCTCCACCAGTGTTGCCTCCAGCTCCACCCTGAACGTTCTACTGGCGCCCAGCTGTACTTCAATGCTGTCCCTCCCCCACCTGTCCGCTGAGCCTATGTTGTAGACACGCAGGGGTTGTCTCGTCGACCCCGTCTCCAGCAGGTACACGGACAGGTAACTGGACGGCCCCTTTTGGAATACCTGCAGGCCAACGCAGACCTTGCCGTCGTCCGGTGCGGTCAGCAGCGGGGTCACGGCGGACGTCACCACCAAGGTTGATGGCGGGGCCAGGGGTGAAACGGATCGCGGTACAGCACTGTACTGGGCGGTGGTATCATCAGCCGTTTGAGTTGGACCAGTCACGGAGCTGTTGCCGTCGCTGGGGTTTTCTCCCTTGGAAGCGTACAGATACGGATCGCGGCCGTTGGTGTATCCAGCCCTGGGTCCGTCTCGGGTCATTCCCGACGTCTGCGTCCATTTCACTGGGGTGTAATCCGCCCTGACTTCTCCCACGCCTACTGTTCCCTGGTCACTCGGTTGCACCGTGCTGTGGTGGTAGCTGAAGCCGCACGTGCCGTCGGAAAAGTCACATGAGTACAGTATCGCGTTCTCCAGGTCTGAGTGGGCGTGTGACGAGTCCTCAACGCACCCGTACAGCCGCTGTATCTTGAGCACGTCCGTCGTGCTGAGTGAATGCCGCTGACCCATCCTCAGCCTTGCGGCGTACTGTGGCTTCGGGGTAAGCACCGGGTAGGCGTAGTCTTTGGCCATGTTGTATGCTGCGTAGTGCGTGATAGATGAAAAGTCGTAGGGGAATCCTGAGGTAGATAATGAAACGTTTCTAACCAGAAATATTGTTTCTTAACTTATGAATACTTATTATCTATTTTTAAGTTATTTATAATAGTTTTTTTTTTGTTCTGTATTTTATTCACATATTCGTGCTGTATTTACTAGAGATCATTTTTAATTTTCATATGGTGATGTCTTTGTAAATCACTTCATAATCCTTCTGTTATGTATTATAATTTTGCTGTCATAAAATCAGTCAAGATAACAAAGTCCATTTGCCTCAAACGATATTTCAATGAACATTCGCATCTTGCAACGTCGGACACAATTCTAAGATAAATGCTGGATATGGGGGGGTTGTTGCTTTTTTTTAAGAAAGTCTCCACTTTCATATGACATATTCACATTATGAAACCCAAGTTGTATTAAGCAATAATTCTACAACTATGTGTTGATATGTATTTAGGAGCGTGGTTGTGAAACGATTTTAATAGCTATTCAAGATAAGATCTTCAATGGTATTTCTATGTATATTTTCATTTTTACTAGAAAGTTTCGGCGTAATACAGACATGTAACACTTTTTAATAAATTCTTCATTGAAACTGAGATGCCATTAGTATTTGATCTTGAGTGATCGAACTAATTATTTAATGGTCGATAAAAGTTGTATCGGGTCTATCTATCACCAATATAATAAAATATATGTTCACGAAAGAGAGTATTTGTGTCTTCAAATGTTGTAGATGCAGTTGCCCTTCAGTGTCATGTACTCGTCAATGGCCACGGGGCCATCTTGGAGATTGGCCACGAACTCTAGGCGGAACTCCGCCTTCGCTCCGAAGTCGACCTTCACCTCGTCTCTGGCCCAGAAGTCTTGGTTCACGCTCATGTAGTTCCGCAGCAGAGTTCTCGGTAACAGCGGCCCAGACACGTAGAGCTGGATGTAGCTGGAGGGACCTTTCTGGAACATGACATATTGGATGCACACCTTGCCGTCATCTGGTGAGGTCAGGAGCGGGGAGAAGATGGTGGCGGTCACCGGCAGGCCCGTGGATGAATTCTTCTGAGGGTCATCGGCGACGGTCTCTACTGAGACGTTTCCCTCTGTGATATTAGTGTCAATAACTACATCTTCCAGAGATACGTACAGATAGGGATCTAGACCGTTACCGAATCCAGAAATCGGTCCGTCCAGTTTATCACCCGACTGGACCGTCCATTTGGCTGTTTCTGTGGACTTTGCGTCGTACGTAAAGTTGCACATCCCGAAGTAGAAGTCGCACCCTTCTATGAGCCGGCTGTTCAGCTCCCAGTGAATGTGGCCGGTGTCAATCGGACATCCGTACAGCGTCTGGACCTTCACCACGTCCAGTTCACTCAGCCCGATGCGCTGGCCCAAGTGAAGTCCCTTGGCGAACTGGGGCTTGGGCGTGATGACAGGGTAGCGTTTGACTGTGGCCATGTTGTACGATCCATAGTGCATTAGGGAGTGGAAATCGTAGGGTAGCCCTGAGGTGTGGTGATAGAATTATATTTTCATTGTTGATAGAGTGGAAACTACGATTTAAATAGTGTAAATAAAAATTCCGCTTAATTGGGACACACCGGGACCGAGGCTTTTTGTCCCGATTAAGCAGCTGTCCCAATTAAACATACAAATTTACTATTGGCTTCTTGGTTTGGTTTCTTTGAGATTTGTCCCAAATAAGCGGCTGTTCCAATTAAGCGGTGTCCCAATTAAGCGGAATCTACTGTATATATATATATAAGTTATATACATTTATAACATGAATATCTTTTAGAGGACAGATCATTTATAGCATGAATCTTTTAGTGAATATATCATTTATAACATGAATATCTTTTAGTGAATAGATCTTTCAATTTCTCTCTTGTCATTTGTTTACGTATTTCCTCATGTCTGTTTATTTTTTTTAATCCCTGTTGAATACTTTGATATTCAAACCACTTGTGACCAATGTCCTCCCCCTCCCCTATTTCCGAAGGCTATCTGAAGCCATTGATATCGTCTGTGGGCAGCTTTGGATAGAAACTAAAAAATTTAAAGGCGATTAAAGGAAACTTTCTTTCTCTCTCTTTCTCTCTCCTCACTCTGTCTCTTCTCTCTATTTTGTGTCCGTGCAGAGAGCACTAGGCCAGGCCAGTCATCAATGGGAGCCTCAGAACGACGTATCATTTACTAGGTAGTTGAAAAAAATACCCTGAAGAGCCACAATTCTATCAATCTAAACAGTTTTATTAAAAAAGAAAAAAAAAAGAAAGCAATAGCTGAATAAAGAATACATAACTCATCGAAGACCCCCCCCCGCCCCCACACACACCTCACCCCCACCTTCCGTATGGCCATTACACTATCAGCTGTGGTGGGGATAAAAGAAGGGCACCATAAAAACCGTCTATTATTGTTTTCACCTCGACGGCCGGACTCACCCAGAGTATCAATGACCGTGTCGTTCCTGATGTAGAAGTCCCGTACGTTGCCCACGTTTGTCTCGTTGATGTCCACGTAGAGGTCACGGTCGGGGCGGTTCTGCTCGTGGTAGAAGCCCAGCACGTGCAGCATCTCGTGCATGGCGACGCCCTTGGTCTCACATCCGGGTCCCAGTGTGGAGATGATCACGTCGGTACTGATGAAGAGGAAAATAAATAAAAAAAATACAAAATCTCGGTCATTTCTACAACAGAGGTTACAACTGCTTTAAGAGCAATGGCTGCACGGTGGTACATTGTTAGTGAGCCGAGTCTACATGCTGTGGGTTACGGTCTCAACTCCCGGATCGCACCAGCCACCTGCACGTGTCTTCAGTGGTGTCTCCATGGTCATCAGTAATGGTGGGGCGATGAAAGAAGTGGACTATAAAAAAAAACCGTCCCATTTGTGGTTTATAACGGGGTGTCATCTTATTCTTACCGGGGTCTCATTAAAAAAATTAAATCAGTGTGAGCCCGCGACCCACAACTTCCAGGTGATTGACAGTTTATATTCAACGGCTGGGTGCGAAAACAAAAACAACACTGTTGGTCGAGTAATACTTATAAGTGGAAAAAAAAAATGGCCTCGAGATGATCATGTCAAAATAAGTACCACGCTCAACACCGATACAGAACCGCTAAATATTAGTGAAGCTTTTTTGTTAATCTTGCCGAATTAATTTAAATTATTTAAATATGTGCAAAAACGATAGAAAGTTGCATTCTTTCAAAAATAAAAAATAAAGAAAAAAAAATAAAGACTTCGGTTAATTATTTTTTTTTGTTAACTTTTTAGTTTCTTTTTGTATGGGAGCTGTTTTTTTTTTTTTTAAATGTTTGAACGCTGGTAGATTACGATATTACAAACCTTTTTTTCTCATAGAGGCACTGTGAGGCTTTTAAACTAAACAGACCAAAATATGCCTCGAAGTTTTCATTGTATGAAAAACAGCCGGTGTAGCCAGTTACAGTTTGTGGTGTAGTCAGTTACAGTTTGTGGTGTAGTCAGTTACAGTTTGCGGCGTAGTCGGTTACGGTTTGTGGTGTAAGATTGATATCCATTCAGAATGATATCCATTATACTGAATCTGACATCGATTACAACAGAGCTTTCAAGGAGTTTCGCATCCTCAGTCATAATCCAGTTTTTGTCTTTCGGCTTTTAAAACTGAGCTTGTTGCCGGTTGTATTTGCTTTTTTTTGTTCTGTATTTATTATATTTTTCGATACGTGTGATGCTTTCTCGGTTAAATCTATTGCCCCAATGTTTTAAGATGCACAAGTTTTTCGAGTGTGTGACCATCTCACCGCACCGTAACTTCTTCACTTGAAGTTCATCATGACGCGCTGGTATGCACGTCAGACAGTCACGTGATGTGACCGTCGACCCCTTTCAGCTATAGGTCGTCTGAGTAAATATAACTTTCAGTGAGGTCAGTACATTGCGTGGCCACGTGGATTACGTCCATTCAGTGGGTGATTTGTTGGAATAATGGGATGACTGCTGGTTGGAGCGTCGTCTGCTCGCCGTAGCCCGATCGTAATATGTTGGTTACGTATGCATGTCCAAGCCAGCCCAGTTTGCTACCTCTGTCTTCCTGTTCGTCTCTACATAGCTTTTGCGCACTTGTACACAAATTTTGGCATTGTCCCATTACTTCATAACATCATACCCGCATCTGTTCACTAAGACGTGACTCCAATACAAATGAAATTCTTTAGTTTGAAAAGTCTCAATGGGTAGACATTGCAGGTTAAGTGTGTGTGTGTGCGCGGTTTTTCCCCGTCGAGCAGTACTTAAATACATCCATTAGTACTGACAGCCCAAAGCAGTACTTAAGTACATCCATTCGTACTGACAGCACAAAACAGTACTTAAGAACATCCAGTCGTACTGACGGCACAAATCAGTACTTAAGTACATCCATTCGTACTGACAGCACAAAGCAGTACTTAAGTACATCCATTAGTACTGACAGCACAAAGCAGTACTCAAGTACATCCATTCGTACTGACGACACAAAGCAATACTTAAGTACACCCATTAGTACTGACAGCACAAAGCAGTACTTAAGTACATCCATTCGTACTGACAGCACAAATTTAGTACATCTTTTTTCTCAGTTCAGTTTCGTGGCCTCTTGGGTTTGCAGACATAGATAGCCATCAATCAACCATAGATTCATAAATAATTTTACTTACTTAGAAACGTAAAGGTAGGGAATATCGAATATCATTATCTTTAGTGAAGCTATTTTATTATACTGGATAAAATAACTAATTTTATCACATTTTTCCTGTGATAACTCATCGCATATATTTAAATTGTTTTTTTTTATATTTATCCACCTTAAACGTATTAAATTAATATTCAAGCAATGACATTAAACAACATACATCACACCGCTGTGTACATCATCGACATTAAACATACATCACCACTTTGTACATCATTGACATTACACAACATACACCACTGTGTACATCATTGACATTAAACATACATCACACCACTGTGTACATCATTGACATTAAACAACATACATCACACCACTGTGTACATCATTGACATTAAACAACATACATCACACCACTGTGTACATCATTGACATTAAACAACATACATCACACCACTGTGTGCATCATTGACATTAAGCAACATACATCACACCACCGTGTACATCATTGACATTAAACATACATCACCACTGTGTACATCAATGACATTAAACAACATACATCACACCACTGTGTACATCATTGACATTAAACATACATCACCACTGTGTACATCAATGACATTAAACAACATACATCACACCACTGTATGCATCATTGACATTAAACAACATACATCACACCACTGTGTACATCATTGACATTAAACATACATCACACCACTGTGTACATCATTGACATTAAACAACATACATCACACCACTGTGTACATCATTGACATTAAACAACATACATCACACCACTGTGTACATCATTGACATTAAACAACATACATCACACCACTGTGTGCATCATTGACATTAAGCAACATACATCACACCACCGTGTACATCATTGACATTAAACATACATCACCACTGTGTACATCAATGACATTAAACAACATACATCACACCACTGTGTACATCATTGACATTAAACATACATCACCACTGTGTACATCAATGACATTAAACAACATACATCACACCACTGTATGCATCATTGACATTAAAAAACATACATCACACCACTGTGTGCATCATTGACATTAAACAACATACATCACACCACTGTGTACATCATTGACATTAAACAACATACATCACACCACTGTGTGCATCATTGACATTAAGCAACATACATCACATCACCGAGTACATCATTGACATTAAACAACATACATCACACCTCTGTGTACATCATTGACATTAAACAACATACATCACACCGCTGTGTACATCATTGACATTAAACATACATCACCACTGTGTACATCAATGACATTAAACAACATACATCACACCACTGTGTACATCAATGACATTAAACAACATACATCACACCACTGTGTACATCATTGACATTAAACAACATACATCACCACTGTGTGCATCATTGACATTAAACAACATACATCACCACTGTGTGCATCATTGACATTAAACAACATACATCACACCACTGTGTACATCATTGACATTAAAAAACATACATCAAACCACTGTGTGCATCATTGACATTAAACAACATACATCACACCACTGTGTGCATCATTGACATTAAACAACATACATCACACCACTGTTTACATCATTGACATTAAACAACATACATCACACCACTGTGTGCATCATTGACATTAAACAACATACATCACACCACTGTGTACATCAATGACATTAAACAACATACATCACACCACCGTGTACATCATTGACATTAAACAACTTACATCACACCACTGTGTACATCATTGACATTAAACAACATACATCACACCACTGTGTACATCATTGACATTAAACAACATACATCACACCACTGTGTGCATCATTGACATTAAGCAACATACATCACATCACCGAGTACATCATTGACATTAAACAACATACATCACACCTCTGTGTACATCATTGACATTAAACAACATACATCACACCGCTGTGTACATCATTGACATTAAACATACATCACCACTGTGTACATCAATGACATTAAACAACATACATCACACCACTGTGTACATCAATGACATTAAACAACATACATCACACCACTGTGTACATCATTGACATTAAACAACATACATCACCACTTTGTGCATCATTGACATTAAACAACATACATCACCACTGTGTGCATCATTGACATTAAACAACATACATCACACCACTGTGTACATCATTGACATTAAAAAACATACATCAAACCACTGTGTGCATCATTGACATTAAACAACATACATCACACCACTGTGTGCATCATTGACATTAAACAACATACATCACACCACTGTGTACATCATTGACATTAAACAACATACATCACACCACTGTGTGCATCATTGACATTAAACAACATACATCACACCACTGTTTACATCATTGACATTAAACAACATACATCACACCACTGTGTGCATCATTGACATTAAACAACATACATCACACCACTGTGTGCATCATTGACATTAAACAACATACATCACACCACCGTGTACATCATTGACATTAAACAACTTACATCACACCACTGTGTACATCATTGACATTAAACAACATACATCAAACCACTGTGTGCATCATTGACATTAAGCAACATACATCACACCACTGTGTACATCATTGACATTAAACATACATCACCACTGTGTACATCAATGACATTAAACAACATACATCACACCACTGTGTACATCAATGACATTAAACAACATACATCACACCACTGTGTACATCATTGACATTAAACAACATACATCACCACTTTGTGCATCATTGACATTAAACAACATACATCACCACTGTGTGCATCATTGACATTAAACAACATACATCACACCACTGTGTACATCATTGACATTAAAAAACATACATCAAACCACTGTGTGCATCATTGACATTAAACAATATACATCACACCACTGTGTGCATCATTGACATTAAACATACATCACCACTGTGTACATCAATGACATTAAACAACATACATCACACCACTGTGTACATCATTGACATTAAACATACATCACCACTGTGTACATCAATGACATTAAACAACATACATCACACCACTGTATGCATCATTGACATTAAAAAACATACATCACACCACTGTGTGCATCATTGACATTAAACAACATACATCACACCACTGTGTACATCATTGACATTAAACAACATACATCACACCACTGTGTGCATCATTGACATTAAGCAACATACATCACATCACCGAGTACATCATTGACATTAAACAACATACATCACACCTCTGTGTACATCATTGACATTAAACAACATACATCACACCGCTGTGTACATCATTGACATTAAACATACATCACCACTGTGTACATCAATGACATTAAACAACATACATCACACCACTGTGTACATCAATGACATTAAACAACATACATCACACCACTGTGTACATCATTGACATTAAACAACATACATCACCACTGTGTGCATCATTGACATTAAACAACATACATCACCACTGTGTGCATCATTGACATTAAACAACATACATCACACCACTGTGTACATCATTGACATTAAACATACATCACCACTGTGTACATCAATGACATTAAACAACATACATCACACCACTGTGTACATCAATGACATTAAACAACATACATCACACCACTGTGTACATCATTGACATTAAACAACATACATCACCACTGTGTACATCAATGACATTAAACAACATACATCACACCACTGTGTACATCATTGACATTAAACAACATACATCACCACTGTGTACATCAATGACATTAAACAACATACATCACCACTGTGTGCATCATTGACATTAAACAACATACATCACCACTGTGTGCATCATTGACATTAAACAACATACATCACACCACTGTGTACATCATTGACATTAAACATACATCACCACTGTGTACATCAATGACATTAAACAACATACATCACACCACTGTGTACATCAATGACATTAAACAACATACATCACACCACTGTGTACATCATTGACATTAAACAACATACATCACCACTGTGTACATCAATGACATTAAACAACATACATCACACCACTGTGTACATCATTGACATTAAACAACATACATCACCACTGTGTACATCAATGACATTAAACAACATACATCACACCACTGTATACATCAATGACATTAAACAACATACATCACACCACTGTGTACATCATTGACATTAAACAACATACATCACCACTTTGTGCATCATTGACATTAAACAACATACATCACCACTGTGTGCATCATTGACATTAAACAACATACATCACACCACTGTGTACATCATTGACATTAAAAAACATACATCAAACCACTGTGTGCATCATTGACATTAAACAACATACATCACACCACTGTGTGCATCATTGACATTAAACAACATACATCACACCACTGTGTACATCATTGACATTAAACAACATACATCACACCACTGTGTGCATCATTGACATTAAACAACATACATCACACCACTGTTTACATCATTGACATTAAACAACATACATCACACCACTGTGTGCATCATTGACATTAAACAACATACATCACACCACTGTGTGCATCATTGACATTAAACAACATACATCACACCACCGTGTACATCATTGACATTAAACAACTTACATCACACCACTGTGTACATCATTGACATTAAACAACATACATCAAACCACTGTGTGCATCATTGACATTAAGCAACATACATCACACCACTGTGTACATCATTGACATTAAACATACATCACCACTGTGTACATCAATGACATTAAACAACATACATCACACCACTGTGTACATCAATGACATTAAACAACATACATCACACCACTGTGTACATCATTGACATTAAACAACATACATCACCACTGTGTACATCAATGACATTAAACAACATACATCACACCACTGTGTACATCATTGACATTAAACAACATACATCACCACTGTGTACATCAATGACATTAAACAACATACATCACACCACTGTATACATCAATGACATTAAACAACATACATCACACCACTGTGTACATCATTGACATTAAACAACATACATCACCACTGTGTGCATCATTGACATTAAACAACATACATCACCACTGTGTGCATCATTGACATTAAACAACATACATCACACCACTGTGTACATCATTGACATTAAACAACATACATCACACCACTGTGTACATCATTGACATTAAACAACATACATCACCACTGTGTACATCAATGACATTAAACAACATACATCACACCACTGTATACATCAATGACATTAAACAACATACATCACACCACTGTGTACATCATTGACATTAAACAACATACATCACCACTGTGTGCATCATTGACATTAAACAACATACATCACCACTGTGTGCATCATTGACATTAAACAACATACATCACACCACTGTGTACATCATTGACATTAAACAACATACATCACACCACCGTGTACATCATTGACATTAAACAACTTACATCACACCAGTCTGTACATCATTGACATTAAACAACATACATCACACCACTGTGTGCATCATTGACATTAAACAACATACATCACCACTGTGTACATCATTGACATTAAACAACATACATCACACCACTCTGTACATCACTGACATTAAACAACATACATCACCACTGTGTACATCATTGACATTAAACAACATACATCACACCACTGTGTACATCATTGACATTAAACATACATCACACCACTGTGTACATCATTAACATTAAACATACATCACCACTGTGTACATCATTGACATTAAACATGCATCACACCACTGTGTACATCACTGACATTAAACATACATCATTGACATTAAACAACATACATCACCACTGTGTACATCACTGACATTAAACAACATACATCACACCACTGTGTACATCATTAAACGGCTACTTTTAAAAATATCATGAAATATTGCGTACGTAGTTTATGATTGGTAGCTGCTTTTAAAGGAAACATAAAATATTGAATCGGGGCTGTATAGTTTTCAGGTGATATTAAAGGGAACATGAAATATTGAATAAGTTTTATGATTGTTTTCCTATATATTTACTCACCCTTCGTCTGGATCATCCCCAATGGGTGAGTGACAGCCCGTCCCACGTTTTATACGCAGGTAGTTTGATTCCGTTGTCCTGGGTATAAACTGGATACATTTGGTTCCGTTGCTCTCTACGTCCGACTCAATCTCCTGTAGACTTTCCAGTATAGAGAGTCTGGCCGCTGGGGATAGATGGGAATAAACTTACACCATGTCTGAACCCAATATGTCTAGAAATGGATTAGATTCACCGACAGAACTCACGGATAGTTTGTTGTATTTTTTATTTTATTTATTTTTTTTTTTTTGCTGCTTGTGTTGAAGATTGAAATTGTTTTCTGTTTTTTGGGGTTTTTTTTAAACAGAAGAGTGCGTTAGTTCTGATCGTCAAAGCGTTGTTTGTTAAAGACAATGTTTAATTCTAATAAGGGCAGTTATTACCAGTACGGTTATTTTATGTGTATAATGCAGTTTCTCTTTTAAACTTTTGTATAAACTTTTTATAAATAACATTTTAATTGTGCATGTTTAAAAAAAACATGAAAATAATGTGTTTTATTTCACTTTAATGTTACAGTACACATATACCACTTACTGTCTGGATGGCTATTGTCTATGACTTTGATGTTACAGTACACATATACCACTTACTGTCTGGATGGCTATTGTCTATGACATTGATGTCACAGTACACATATACCACTTACTGTCTGGATGGCTATTGTCTATGACTTTGATGTTACAGTACACATATTCCACTTACTGTCTGGATGGCTATTGTCTATGACATTGATGTCACAGTACACATATACCACTTACTGTCTGGATGGCTATTGTCTATGACATTGATGTTACAGTACACATATTCCACTTACTGTCTGGGTAGTCGTTGTCTATGACATAAGGAACAATCCCACCTGGCCAGCGCTTCGACCTGTCTCTAATGGCGTTTCTGTGTAGCGGAAACTCCACGTCTCCAACGATGAATTTCGCCGTGTCCAGACTGTTTGGGTCATCAGACACTTCCCCATCGCCACCTGTTAGAGGCGGGTGGACCCCTTCTTGCGCCGCTCCTTGGTTGACTTTATCTAAGACTGGCAGGGCGATGAGACCAGTGGACATAAAGGTGACCACAAATGCCAGTCGTATAAATGTATTAGCCCAGTTGTCCATTACTAGACGGTGATGTCTACACTACAAGTCCAACAACCTATTGATACTCGCCCAATAAAATATTTGAACAATTTTTTTTTTCTGTATAGCCATAATGTGTGTTTTGTTGATAACATGTTATCGGGATGGCCCACATTGTGTCTATATTACAAATATTATCTAGACAACGTCTTTTAGCGGCGTATCCCTTTTGTTTGATATGAATATGACCACTAGAATTGGGCATAAAACCGAATATGTATTATGATTTGAATCTACAAAAAAAAAATCTGCGTACCCTTTGCTTATTTTTTTGTTTACATTGTACGCCATGAAATGAGTAAACACTGAATGACTTACAATCATTGTTTAGTGCATGCACTGTCGTTCAAGATATTTGGTTTTATTGTACAGCTTTCTTCTGATAATCGTGCGATACATTTGCAATCAGTTATCTTGAACGTCTTGACCTTTGCCTAAGTCGGTGACCTAATTAGTTATTAACTGTATGCTCTCAGGTGAATAAATGTAGGATTATTGTATTGTCATATTTGAGGGCGGGGGGGGGGGAGCAGTTATGTTTTTGTGAAGATAGGTGCTGGTCAGTTATATTTGTGTGAAGGCATGGCTGGTCAGTTATATTTGTGTGAAGGCATGGCTGGTCAGTTATATTTGTGTGAAGGCATGGCTGGTCAGTTATATTTGTGTGAAGGCATGGCTGGTCAGTTATATTTGTGTGAAGGCATGGCTGGTCAGTTATATTTGTGTGAAGGCATGGCTGGTCAGTTATATTTGTGTGAAGGCATGGCTGGTCAGTTATATTTGTGTGAAGGCATGGCTGGTCAGTTATATTTGTGTGAAGGCATGGCTGGTCAGTTATATTTGTGTGAAGGCATGGCTGGTCAGTTATATTTGTGTGAAGGCATGGCTGGTCAGTTATATTTGTGTGAAGGCATGGCTGGTCAGTTATATTTGTGTGAAGGCATGGCTGGTCAGTTATATTTGTGTGAAGGCATGGCTGGTCAGTTATATTTGTGTGAAGGCATGGCTGGTCAGTTATATTTGTGTGAAGGCATGGCTGGTCAGTTATATTTGTGTGAAGGCATGGCTGGTCAGTTATATTTGTGTGAAGGCATGGCTGGTCAGTTATATTTGTGTGAAGGCATGGCTGGTCAGTTATATTTGTGTGAAGGCATGGCTGGTCAGTTATATTTGTGTGAAGGCATGGCTGGTCAGTTATATTTGTGTGAAGGCATGGCTGGGCAGTTATATTTGTGTGAAGGCAGGGTGTGGTCAGTTATATTTGTTTGAATGTAGGGTCTGGTCAGTTATATTTGTGTGAAGGCAGGGTGTGGTCAGTTATATTTGTGTGAATGTAGGGTCTGGTCAGTTATATTTGTGTGAAGGCAGGGTGTGGTCAGTTATATTTGTGGGTTCAAACGATCAGTGTGGTAACTAATAGGTTTACCATTGAATGTTTTGGAGATGATTTTGTGTTCATTTTTCGTATGAGTGTTGTCTACTCCAACGACAGGTCACATTCCTAACCAGGAGACCAATAGCATTTGGGGTATCTGTGCAGGGCAGGCGAACTCTTCAATACCCATCAGTAGTACAGTACAGTGAATGATTGGAAGTCAGATTTGTAAAAAAAAAATGTATATAAAAGAAACAAATCAATATTGCATTAAAACGAAAACAGAACACAGTACACCAGTTGAAAATGTAAAAAGACAAGAAATGTCCACCACATTGTTTACCAAACGAGGTGCCGACATTTGTTGGCTGTTGTTTTAATAACATATTTATCCAACATTTTTTTTTCTAATTATTTTTTTTCTGAAACTTTGGGGGTGTGTGTAGGGTTAACTGAATTAAAAACTTCGCATAAACGCACATCAGTTTTAAAACCTAATTACCGGTAAAGTAAAAAACCAAAAATGCTAGTGTAGAAAATCTGCGAATAAATTTTGAAAGGTAATAAATGTAATAATAACTATAGTTACAGCCCCTTGATTTACTGCCCTTGTTACTAGGGTGCAGTGATATTTTGTAGCCTTTACATGAAATCTACCAGCACTTTTTTTCAGCAACCTTCATTTAGTATTGGACCATACGAAGAGACCATTTGCATTCATTTTTTTTGTAATGTAAACGAGCTCTGATGTTTAATGTTTTAAGACGTGGCATCCTTTTTCATATCGAACATTTTTTTTAACTACATTCTACAGACTTAATCATATTCCGTGCATTTTACAAAATACACATCTCATTTTACAGTTAGGCACTTTGAATACTTGCAGATCAACATAACATAATATTACAAATAATAAACAAAACAACTTCAAAGAAACAATAGTTGTTTTATACGGTTTGAATTTTTTTAAATAAATAAATGAAATATTTAGAGTTTTTACCGTACTGTGTCATTGTGCTCACCACTGTTGAGGTCTGTGAGAAATACATTGTTATAAATAAGTGTTTATTTTAAGCGAGTGAACATTTAGTCATGTGAACTATGAAGTCATCAACGGTTAAAATTTCAGCTTTCGTGTCATTGGTGCTGACCTGGACCAGAAGTCGGTGGACTTGACCGCACAACGAGCCTGAACATGTGCCGTCAGCCGTTGTAGACGCAGTCGCCCTTCACCGCAATGTACTCGTCAATGGCCACGGGCCCGTCCTGTAGGTTGGCCACGAACTCCAGACGGAACTCAGCCTTCCCGCCAAATTCCAGCCTCACCTCGTCCCTGGCCCAGAAGTCGTTGTATACGTTGACGTAATTCCGCACCATCGTTCTTGGGAATTTAGAGCTGATGACATAGAGTTGCAAGTAGCTGGACGGGCCGTTCTGGTAGATGAGGTATTCGATGCACACCTTGCCGTCATCTGGTGAGGTCAGGAGCGGGGAGAAGATGGTGGCGGTCACCGGCAGGCCTGTGGATGAATTCATCTGAGGGTCATCAGCGACGGTCTCTATTGAGACGTTTCCCTCTGTGTTATTTATGTCAACACTTACGTCTTCCAGAGATACGTACAGATAGGGATCTATACCGTTACCGAATCCAGAAATTGGTCCTCCCAGTTTAGCGCCCGTCTGGACCGTCCATTTGGCTGTTTCTGTGGACGTTGGGTCGTACGTAAAGTTGCACATCCCGAAGTAAAAGTCGCACCCCTCTATGAGCCGGCTGTCCAGCTCCCAGTGAATGTGGCCGGTGTCAATCGGACATCCGTACAGCGTCTGGACCTTCACCACGTCCAGTTCACTCAGCCCGATGCGCTGGCCCAAGCGGAGTCCCTTGGCGAACTGGGGCTTGGGCGTGGTGACAGGGTAGCGTTTGACGACGGCAGCGTTATAGGCACCGTAGTGCATAAGGGAGTGAAAATCGTAGGGAAAACCTGAAAATTGAAACGAAAATTAACTCTTTTGTAATATACGACATGAGAAAATTATAAAAACATTACTAGCTAATAAAAACATTAAAAGACCTCATTTGTATTACAGATGTCAACTACGTTGTATTTTGTTTGTTTTGTTTTTAATTGTATTAGAATTGCGGTCCACAGTTAAAATATCATTAAAAGCTCCAAGAGTACAGCTCAAAGTGCTATTATTTAGCATGTGAAGCTTTTTAATGACAAGCATCTAAAGATGCTTCTCTGTCAACAGCTTCGCCATTCCGTATGCTGTGAACGATATTTTTTTTAAATTTCAAATGTACTCAAGTGGTGAGGTTGACGCTATATGCTTGTGAACTAAGGATCTGTTGTAGTGACCCGATTCGTTTCACTCACCTAGTGTATCTAACACCGTGTCGTTCCTGATGTAGAAGTCCCGCATCAAAGCCACGTTGGTCTCGTTGATGTCCACGTAGAGGTCACGGTCAGGGCGGTTCTGCTCGTGGTAGAAGCCCAGCACGTGCAGTATCTCGTGCATGGCGATGCCCTTGACCTCACACCCGGGTCCCAGGGTGGAGATGACCTCCCCGCTACAGGCAATCAAGAAAACGTAAACTGATCAAAAACATTCACTAACGAAGATGTAAGTTGATAAATAATAAACATCAAATGTCCTCTGTATTGGAACTATCTGGTCAATGTTAAATTGTCAACTTTAAAAGGGACGTACTTTCAACAGGCCGATATTAAAAGATGATATTATACGCGTTGAAATATTTCCCAAAGCACAAAGCTGACATGGTAATAATCAGGGCTGGGGTGTCGGACAAATATAAATCCGATATCGATTTCAGTAGTCCGAGTTCGACAACCCGATGGGGGTGGGGGCAATGTTCCCTCTAAGCAGAGCGCGTGAGCGATCGCTCACACGAATTCAGAGCGTCGCTCATACTACACGTACGATCGCTCACTCCGAAGGACGACATCGCTTTAAATCGCTCACAAATTTTGGCCTCAAACAAAATGTCGCTCAGAGACAAAATTTTTTGCTCACTTCATACCACACCTTAGAGGGAACATTGGGTGGGGGTAGGGTAAAGCACGCATGTCCTCCTAACTCGTAGTGATTTATATTTTTTAATGTGTGTGTGTGCTCGTTAGGCGGATTGTCTGCTCGCGCACAGCATAGGGGAACAAACGTGATTCATCGAAATCGGAAATAGTAATGGGCAACTTTTTAATCTAAACCTAAGAATCGTTTACCCGATTTATCATCCGATTCATTCCAATCCAACATATTTTTTTAGGATTTCATAAAGCCTTTAGTTTTCTCTATCGAAATAGTTAGTTTGGGGAAGAATCGGTGATTGTATAGGCATGGGTAAACATGTCTACGTCATCCGATTTATTGTCACATCCCCCAAGTTGTAGATCGTACTCCAGCTTAAATGTACTCACCCTTGCTCTTGATCGTCCCCAATGGGTGAGTGACAGCCAGTCCCACGTTTTATACGCAGGTAGTTGGATTCCGTTGTCCTGGGTATAAACTGGATACATTTGGTTCCGCTGCTCTCTACGTCCGACTCAATCTCCTGTAGACTTTGTACAATAGAGGCTCTGGCCGCTGGGGACACATTGCATGAGAATAAATGGTCAAACCGGATGTGTGAAACTTTTGTCTGACGGACGGAATGTTTGTGGATGTATGATGAGTGTAAATAGTTGTAAGCAGCTTGTGAATCCCCCACCCCGGGGCCATGTAATCACTTGCCAGCTGACAATGAAAGGAATGTGCGTGTCCCCATCCGATTGGTGCATTCATCATTCCGACACTTTAATTGCTATCGGTTCAAGACTCAATTATCCTGACGTAAACTTGTTATCATTTTACGTCTAAATTGTTACCGTATTTAATTGTTGGCCTACAAGTGAACGGCTTTCGTCTTCACTCATGTGGATGAAAATGTACGAATAGAAAATTACACACATGCCGCTGTAAACAAAGATGAAATAACTCCGTCAACTTGTTTGTGGGAAATGCAGATGTACTTTATCCAAATACGAGATTCGTTTACTTTTTAAGTATTTCTGTTTTTATTTTTTGACTTTTTTAAAAAATATATCTTTTATATCGTATTTTATTTCAAAATAATTGCCTATAAAGCAAGACATACATATCTGAGTATAAGGCCATGTATTCAGATTCCTATACACATGTGGAGCAAATTAACTGACAAACTTCCATTTATAGCACGTTGCCTTTAAGATTTTTGTCTACAGTATTGCACTACACACTGTGTAAATACTACTTGTCTACATTATTGTACAACACATTGTGTAAATATTACTTGTCTACATTATTGTACAATACACTGTGTAAATATTACTTGTCTACATTATTGTACAACACACTGTGTAAATATTACTTGTCTACATTATTGTACAATACACTGTGTAAATATTACTTGTCTACATTATTGTACAACACACTGTGTAAATATTACTTGTCTACATTATTGCACAACACACTGTGTAAATATAACTTGTCTACATTATTGCAAAACACACTGTGTAAATATAACTTGTCTACATTATTGCCGTGGGAAGTTTTAAGCTTTTGTTGTTGAATTGTATCTTGAGTTTGACATTAAGTCGTAAAAATGTATAAATCATTTTAAAATTTGGTGTTTTGTTTACATAATTTGGGTAATTTGTGACATCAATTTTCCGACTGCGTGTTTATTTTAGTGGAAAAGAAAAAGGTTTTTTTTTATCTTTCTAGGCGTTGTTTGAGTGAATCAGGATAAAAATGGATTGATTCGTTAACACATAAGCTCATCGGAAGATGCTATGAAGTTGCTTCAGTTAGTTCAGGGATCTGTCATATAAATGTTATAGATGTCCATTAGAATCATTTGATTTATTACCCTGACGAGTTATTTGCTTTTATCGTTCAGCTTTAGGCATTGTTTATAATTAATTGAATTAATTTTATAAATTGCGGGGGGGGGGGAGTTCTGACCAGGCCCGTAGCGTGCGGGGGACCAGGGGGCCGGGCCCCTCCTGCATTTTTCTGGCCCCCTCTGCTTATTTGCTCTACTTAGTAAAATGTATTACCTGCCCCCCCCCTGCTATTGCCTGGCCCCTGCTGTAGAATGCTTGGCCCCTGCTGTAGAATTTTCACGGTATGGGGTTGATTCTGACCTATTTTTGTTCAGCTTTGTAGTTGTTGCATTGAAATTGTTTGCTATGGTGATTTTTGTTTCAGTTACTGTGGATTACACTTTTATACGCCTGTATTGATGCACTTTTAAACGCATCTATTTGTAAGTAAACTCAACAATATTACAGTAAACACTATTGACTTACTGTCTGGGTAGTCGTTGTCTATGACATAAGGAACAATCCCACCTGGCCAGAGCTTCGACCTGTCTCTAATGGCGTTTCTGTGTAGCGGAAACTCCACGTCTCCAACGATGAATTTCGCCGGGTCCAAACTGTTTGGATCATCAGAAACTTCCCCATCGCCACTTGGTATAGTCGGCTGGCCCCCTAGCTGCGCCGCTCCTTGATTGGCTGTATCTAAGACAGGCAGGCCGGTCAGACCAGTGGACATTAAGGCAACGACCAATGCCAGCCCTGTGGATAGATTCACCCATGTGTACATCACGGTTCAGTGGTTTGTGTGTACACATCAAAGTCCCTACAACCTAACGATGGTAGCCAATGTAGTGACTGCTACCTAAAGTAACTACTTATACGATTTGATTACAGATCGTGTGTAATTGATAGAAGATACATGATCACGATGGCCCACATTTCACTCAATGGATATCTTACTATCATTTATCATGATAAACTTTCCCATTGTTAGTGGCGTATCTCTCTCAACGGACGCATTCATCGTTGGCCGGGTTTAAACAATATCTGGAATTATTTCTGCTGGAGAGAAACGCCTTCTCAAAATCTGAGAAGTTTTGATTGTACGCGGCACTCTTCTGTTGTACGCGGCAATCTTCTGTTGGAAGCGGCAATCTTCTGTTGTACGCGGCAATCATCTGTTGTACGCGGCACTCTTCTGTTGTACGCGGCAATCTTCTGTTGTACACGGCAATCTTCTGTTGTAAGCGGAAATCTTCTGTTGTACGCGGCAATCATCTGTTGTACGCGGCATTCTTCTGTTGTACGCGGCAATCTTCTGTTGTACGCGGCACTCTTCTGTTGTACACTGCACTTTTCTGTTTTATTTCACTCTAAAAAAAAGTATTTAGTAGTTAGTGAAACAAAATTATACTTGGTTGTTGATTTCCACAATGTCAGCCTTGACCTATTAAATCTGTGAGGGTATTTCCAGCATCATTGTTTTTTTTTTTTCTGTGCAGTCACTATAATCGTAAATTCAGACTTCTGAAGTATTAAATTGAATGGTTGGTAACTTGTGGTCTTCACACATACACGTGGTCAAAGGGAATGAAACATGAATTTAGTGGCCCAAAGGGAATAAAATGTGTGGATTTTGTGGCCCGCGGGAATATAACTTTCACATTTTGTGCTCGATGTATTACAATTTACGCATACAACAGGTTGGTGAGTTATGAAATGTAAAAATACAACAGGTCTGTGAGTTGTGAAATGTAAAAATACAACAGGTCTGTGAGTTATGAAAGGTTGACGACCTCTCACTTAAATCAATTCAACTAGATTGAGCGCACTTGGAATATAAGAACCATCCAATCCTTAAGGGGTCTTGAGGTATGTATTGTTTCTGTCGTCTGTTAGCATCTTGATTCTATATTCAGGCTTGAAATCATTTGATGGAATAGGGATTTTCGTTTGTCCAGATAGATTGACAGATAACACAGAAGGTCGATTATTTTGGCCGTCAGCGTGTTTATTTTCCGGTGTGTATCCTGGACGTTCTAATGACCATTGATGTGTATATGCTGTGAGAGCAGCAGTGTGTGCCCTGGACGTTTTAATGACCATTGATGTGTATATGCTGTGAGAGCAGCAGTGTGTGTCCTGGACGTTCTAATGACCATTGATGTGTATATGCTGTGAGAGCAGCAGTGTGTGTCCTGGACGTTCTAATGACCATTGATGTGTATATGCTGTGAGAGCAGCAGTGTGTGCCCTGGACGTTCTAATGACCATTGATTGTATATGCTGTGAGAGCAGCAGTGTGTGTCCTGGACGTTCTAATGACCATTGATGTGTATATGTTGTGAGAGCAGCAGTGAGTGTCCTGGACGTTCTAATGACCATTGATGTGTATATGTTGTGTATATGTTATGTATATGATGTGTATATGTTGTGAGAGCAGCAGTGAAACCAGGGCTGCCAATGTGGTCGGACGCTTCCATTCACTGGCGGCCTGAGTACAACCACCCCAGGCCCCGTGCACTGAGGGAGGGCCCGCGATAGGAGAAGTGTGATATCGCCTACAACACAGATTACACATACGTCTCTCGCCCCACAATGACACCAACCCAACGCCCTCAGGTACTATAATGCTAAAAGCCGATTTTTTTTTCTATGCGTTATTGTGGCCCTGTTTGCAAGCACGCATGCTCGGTTAATAGTGCAGCTAGGGCAACCACGACGGTATTTTCAATATCCTTGAGGGCCCATAGTCTTGATTTTCTTGCAATTCTTTTTTAATTATGCATTTTTTTTTATTTCTTTTAGTAACGGCGAATCTGGGTCATTTATTTACTGTAATTAATTAAACCAGTTTTTATGTAGAATTTATTAGAAAATGTTGTGTTTTAAAATTTTGGTGGAGGGGCTGCTAGAGGGGTTATCAGGGTTCAAGATTTTATGGTGGTGTCCTTGATTCAACGCAGAGTTTACTAAACAAATTACATATTGAATACTATAGGAGCCTCACCGCCGTTTTATTTGTTTTATGTATGTCATTATGTAATAGGTTGTCTGTATGTCATTGTGTAATAGGTTGTCTGTATGTCATTATGTAATAGGTTGTCTGTATGTCATTATGTAATAGGTTGTCTGTATGTCATTATGTAATAGGTTATCTGTATGTCATTATGTAATAGGTTGTCTGTATGTCATTATGTAATAGGTTGTCTGTATGTCATTATGTAATAGGTTGTCTATGTTTACATGTTTACACCTGATGGTGAATGATACGTAATGGTAACTAAAATGGACATTTAGTTTCAGTATTGTACTGTAATATTTGTAAGTAATAATATCATAATATGCGTACATTGTTGTCAGGATATCATGGTGGAGTGAGTTGAACAGTTTCTTCCTTAATTTTAATCTGCTGTGCAATAATGTCACCCTGACGTTTGTCACGTAAAGATCATTTTGTTTAAATACCCTCAGTGGGCACCATGGCAACATGTTCCAAACATTGAATGCCGTCGTCTCAGATCTAGAAATACAAAAACATCAAAAGACAGCTCGTGTTAATTGCTCTGCGGGTATATTTATTTATTTTTACTTTCGTTTTGTGTGTATGTGTTTCGGTTTCATGTCACTGTTCGTTAGTTTCAATAGCTCGCTGTCTGTTCCCAGAAATGACATTTTGATTTCATTGATTTATATTTTTTTTTCGAAACTCATTCCAGCCGACCTGACAATTACAAAAAAAAAAAAACGTGTAAAGAGATATTGTTGTGCCACTTTCGTTTCTTGTCACCTTGACGACCTCTTTGTGTTCTCATTTACAGCGTTGTCAAATATTATTTCGTTATACGTCTTTGGGGGGGGGGGGCAACCAAGAGGCGATGTGCTATTTGAACCATGTTGACGTGTGACCTAAATCTACGGAGATGTTTTTATGCATTACTTGATTCCATATTGACCTTAAATCTTCATCTGTACACAATGACGTAAGAAGGCGGAAGGGGGGGGGGGGGGGGCTCACGTTGATCTGGAGAGTTTGTAGCAGGTGAAAGACACACGTGCGAGTATTGGGTGGGTTAATCACTGTTATTGTTTGACTATCACAAGTACACGCAAAAGCTATTGGGAATGTTTTAGTCTCTCTGTGTGTAAAAGTCCCTGTAAGAATGAGATGAAATCTCTTAAATCCTGTAAACCACCAATGGTGCCCTTCTTTCATCCCCCCCCCCCGCTTTCATGGCCGATGGTGCTATGTCCATAGAGGCACCACCTGAGATATCGATGCAACTTTCACCTTAACCTGAAATATCCATTGGTCCTCACTGGAAATCTAACCCGGGAACCCCTGGTCGACAGTCGAAAGGTATACCGCACCACCATCCGTCCCCGCTAAGTTTCTCTTTAGGCCGGATCATTTCAAATGACTCAATGTAAACGCAGGCACATTTCTTCACCTCATCAACAAACAAACAAAAATGGATTTTGACTATTGTATTCAAAACTGTAAGGACCGACATTGTTTCTGTCACGCTAGATTGGTTGCTTATATATATATATATATATATATATATATATATATATGTATATATATATATATATATATATATATATATATATATATATATATATTACGGGAAAAAATATATCTGCACATGAGACATTGCTGCGTCACAGTGAAGGACTGACAAGTCTTTGAGAACTGTTCGATGCACGTGTGGCCATGGAGCTAAATGATGTTTGTTATTCTTTTTAGAGCATTTTCGAAAAAAAATGCTCTATTGTCCCCGTTTTGTCTGTCTGTCTGTCCGTCTTTCCGTCCGTCCGTCATCACCCTAGATCTCAACAACCATAAGTCCTAGACTTATATATCATTTTGTAGGTCTTGGCCTGCCAAGAAATGACTTTTTTCCATTTCGCGATCTGACCTCTCAGGGCCGTAAAAAGGGCCTTATTTAGTACCGTTTTTTACTATATAAGCTATATTAATAATGGAGCGCCCTATATCTCAGCAACCATAAGTCCTAGACCCATGATGTATATATCATTTTGTAGGTCTTGCCCTGCCATGTGTACATTAAAAGTTCATTTCGCGATAGGACCTCTGAGGGCCGGGCTTCAGGGCTCCTAAGGGGCTTATATATTATATATACACCTTGTACGTTCAATAACCCATTCATTTGGTGCGAAATACTGCAGCACGTAGTTTCACCAAGATGTATTAAGAAACTCATCAAATGAAATAGTAAGCTTGTGTTCTGAGTTTAATTGAAAGTATCAGAGCTATGCAACAATTGACGGAGTTTTCGGACGATTAAATGACTATAATTTCGAATGTTTTCAATTATGAGTCCTATTTCAATAACCACAAACCACTTGTAGTTAGATTTAAGAGAAAATAATTTTGTTTTCAAATATAAGAAAACGTCTTTTTAATATCTTTTTTCAGATATATGCATTACACAATTGAATTTATAAACATTTACAAAATTTACAAATATTTACTGAAAGATAGCATACGTACTGATACATAATACGAAAATGCTCTAACACGTCCTGTGTCCAGAATGGAACAGGCTTAATTGCTTGTTTTTTTTTACCTTCTGTTTTTTCCAGAAAGGTGTAGAAGAAATGTTTGCAGTTGCTCCCTTGCCTTGGTGTCCACATCTGGTTGAAGTTCAGCCTCTGCCTGCGCCGGGCATCAACGTCCGTGAACCTTGCAGCACTTGCGCTGACCGCACTGAGAACTGGGTTTGCCTGGTGTGCTACAAGGTCAGTTCAGTACACAGCCTGCATTGTTAGAGAGAGAAAGTATTAGGAGAATGCGTGACTGACGTAAGGAACAAACAAAAAAAAATGCTGCCTGTTGTTGAAATGATTTTTAAAAGATGTGAAAACGTCAGTATTAAATGACTGTATAACTAGAGAGGATGGAGCATGATAACATTCTTGATTCGTTGTATAACATCATTTTGATAGCATCAGTTTTGATAGGAATTATAACCAGAAGATATTTAGACATTAAGAACACTAGCAATGTATCTTGACTTACAGTGGGTGGCTTTTTTATCACAATGTTAAATTATTTTCTAGCATGTGTTTAAAGTTGATTCTCCATTGTTGATCTTGACAATTATTTTAAAAAAAAATGACCAAAAAAAAAAGCTTGGGCGTCTTTGTTATTAAATGTCATCAAATATTCTTTTTTTTTTGTGTGTGTGCGTTAATGTGTTGACCAGGTTGAGTGCAGCAGATTTGTCAACCAACACATGGTGAGACACAAGGAAGAGTCTGGTCACAGCATGGCGCTGAGTTTCTCTGACCTGAGTGTCTGGTGCTATACTTGTGATAGTTATGTGGACAATGAGGTGAGTAGATCACAATACCTGTGACATGTGGAGAAGGAGGTGAATATGTATATTATACCTGTAATATGTACACAATGAGTAAATGAGAACAATACTATATGTGTATTAGAATATAAGTAAGGACTTTGTATTAATTAGTATTCATTATTTGCTGAACATTTTTTTTACTCTCTCTCTCATAAATTAGCACTAGTTTTACCCCTAACTAATTGTGTGGGGTGAAAGGATGTACATATCGCTGTCAAAGTGATGTAATATCCTACATTTAAAAAATATGAGAATTGTAAAAAGTATTTTATTTTAAATAATTGTGATTACAAAACATTGTGGTGAGTTGCACTCATTTAAACATTTTTTTTTCTTTCAGGTTCTGGCCCCCATTAAAAGTTCTGCCCATTTGAGTAAGTTTGGTGAGCCCCTCTGATTGACAGATGGAGAGTAGAGACAGTCACACAGAGTAGCACATCTTCAACAGATAGTAGAGACAGTCACACAGAGTAGCACACCTTCAACAGATATTTTTACTGAGCATTTTTTTTTTACAAAATCATCATTTAAATAATCTGTAATTTTTTTTTTTAAATTGCATAATTTTCTTTTCTTTCCTCATTCATAAAACAAATGCCTCACCCATACATATAAATATATTCTTTCAATGAACTGGTCAGTATGTTTGTACTTTATTCAAACAAATAATGGAACTTGTTCTTTTTTTTTTTTGTTTATTAACATAAGCAGTAAAACCAGAGTTTTTATCCCCCCTGATACAGTAAAACCAGAGTTTTTATCCCCCCTGATACAGTAAAACCAGAGTTTTTATCCCCCCTGTAACACAGCTCTAGCTTTTTCTGTTGTTTGAAGGATATTTTTTTTATGATTCATATGGCATGAATATTTAATATCTTAATGGTGTTCTGCCAGCATAGACAACCTATCGCCAAATATTTTATTCTAATTAATTATTTACACTCTTTTAGCCCAGCCCTATTTTTTAGTGGTTGAAAATGTAAACTTTTATTTTGTTATTAAACACAGATTATTATATCTATTAAAAATATGTTTTCAGTTTCTTTTTTCTCATATTTTAGTTTGTCAACTTTTCATACCATAAAGTATCCGCGTCAATTACACATTTGTGTACCATAAAGTATCTGTTTCATTTATACATTTTGTGTTCCCTTTTTTTTTTTTAGATTATCAGGATTTAATTTGACTTAAGAGTAATTAGCATGTACTGAACAGCTTAATATTTTAATTAAATAAAAATTATTGACTGTTTTTCACTAAGGTTCTAGTGAATCTTGAGTTTAATTTGATCTGTTTATGTCAGGCATATGCATTAATTCAGATTTTGATAGACCATTTTTAATATTCTGAGCTGTATATTTAGCAATCACACAATATGTTTATAAAGAAAGATGGGATGGCTTATTGATACCAATGTTTCATGATGTACTAATATATTAATATCATTGGTAGCCAAATGCGGTTCTGAGAGCCGCATGCTGTTCGTCAATGACTCTTTTTTGAGTCTCAACGAGCCAATTTATTCAATTATTTAATTTCTAAATTTAATAAAAAAAATGGTTATTTTGAAGAATTCTTTCACATAAAAATCCGAATTAGGGCTCTCATCATTCTCATGCTTGGCTGTGTCTAAAAATAAAAAAATATAAAAAGCTGCTCTGGCCCTGTTTGCTGTTTTCTTTTCATTCATTGGTTTGTTTTCTTGTCATTCATTGGTTTGTTTTTTTCCCTGCAGCCTTGACCCTAATTTATTTCAACTTTATTGGTAGGCTTTTTTATTATTGGCTGAAAAGTCTAATAGCCAACTGAAATATTAATTTTTTTTGTTTATCTCAATGAACTTATTTTTGCAATTGACATTATCAAATAAAATTCCCTGTGAATCCTTTTAAAGGGAAAAAAAAAAAAAGTGATTGTGTTGAATAACACATTTGTGTATTTCCGGTCGGGACCAACTGTTTTAGTTTGCCCTTGATTGAAGCTCAAATGCCAATATAGGATTACAGAATTATCATTTTTCATCATTCATAAATCACATTATTGCTTACAGTATGATTATTGATCACATGGCTTCATGTAACACTTACATTAAGTGAAAAAAAAAAAGAAATATTCTGTTTAATTTGTTTGGCAAGATTTAATTCATTACAGAGATGTCAGAAATAAAAGAAATACTTTTTAAAAATTACTAGTTAAAATTAAATCAAATTTAAAAGAATTTTTTTTTTCCATGGTGGTATCTTGTGTTCTAATAGCAGTACATGCATTTTTTTTTGCATTTTTTTTATATTTTGTTCCAGCAAATTTTTATAGGTGGCAAGTGTGCTGTGTATTTTCCATCCCTCCATTAAACCTATAGAAAAAATATTTTGTTTCCATCAGAAATGTTTGATTTTTCGCCAGTGAATTGTAGCAACTACTGAAATAGTACTTTATTGCTAGCTATGATATCTTTATTAGGTATATGACTTCAGAACAACACTTGTATGGCATACCATCAACTGATGAGTTTTTATTGTAGAAACACAAAACCATATCAAATTTATTAAAAAAATTGAAAAATGTCACCCACCAAACATTTTGAAGTTTTAGAAAAATTGACATTTGTTAATAATTTCAAGTATTGTTTCATAAACTTTTATTTGTAAAAATAAAACGTAAATTCAGTTTCTCTGGTGAGTGGCAAAGGGGAATAATATCTTGCAGAACTTTTATTGCTCTTTCTGCACAAACATTGCTACGTGGAGTGAGTATTGGAGATGTACTTTGAGACCAATGAGTTCGAAGACAGCGCAACCCTTTTGGATAATCATTAACAGCATGGAAAAGAAGTTCATATTGTTCAGCTTTGTAATGATGATCACTAAACCAGGCATCACTCCAATGTCCACATATAAATTCACACAATTTCTGAAGGTTCTTTAGTTCATCAGGCAATAGTATGAAAGCCAACAATGCAAAAATTGCTCCAGAGTTCCATCGGGCATTGCTGAGGCCAGGCAGTGCGCTAAAATTAACTTTCGGCAATTGTTGAGAATTCTTAAAATTCTTAAAAACGCAAATTAGATGGTGCAAAAATTTCATATCATCTCTCCAACCTATTTCCTGTTTTTCTAAAATTGGAGCACATTTCTTTGTTTTACTTTCAAAATCTTTTTTTAACATTTCATAATCTTTAAGTATCTTATTTACAAATGGATAATTTATGTTAGGAGACTCAGTTGAATCACCGAGCAAGGCATCACACACGTGTCTAAGAACAGGATCAAGTATATGGTGCTGACAACCTATAAAGACAGGTACAGACTCACCATGTTGAACAGTTTCTCAAGTTTCACCACAACACCAGACTTCGACCCTGTATTAACATTTCTAGTGTCTGACACTATCATCTTTATAGCTGACCATAAGTTATATTCATCTAAAACTTTTTGAATGGCAGATCCAATCGTAGCAGCTTTGCCATCAGGTAAAACTAAGACAGATAGCCTCACTTGTTTTGCTTCATTTTTTAATACAACTACTTGGTGTTCTTTTTTCTTTATAATTTTACCATCAAAATGTTAACTCCATAAGCTATTACGCAAAGTATTTATTAATGTTTCTTTTAGTTTACTTGCTTCTCTGAATACAGCTCGATAGACACCTGACTGAGAAGGAGTTGCTATTTTTACGCCGGATTTATGCAAAATTTTGCTTACTAATGCTGCTCTTCGAGCTGGTAGTTTCCCAGATTGAACTAATGAAACTGCACTAGAAGTAGATTGCTGTGATTGTTTCTTATGTGTGCTTTGATCCAAGCTTTCTGTGGATGACTGCATTGCATCAGCAACATCAGAGCTACTTTGAGAATTCTCGTTATCACTTGAATCACTGGAACTTTCAAAACTGCTTTGTTGTTGTTGTGCCTCATTAATCTTGCAAACAATTTTCCGTTTTGATGGATGAATTGTACTTTGACTAGCAATTTTAGTTGTAGTATATTCCGTCTTACCTCCACTTTGAATTTGTATTTCGTTAAGTTTTTTGTCCTCAGCACATAACCATTGACCAGTTTTGTTTGTGACATCAAATAACTTATCAAACTGCTTCCGTATGTCACCCACAGGTTTTTTCAAATGAACATCATACCTTTTAATTAAAGTTTCAATTTTTCTGCTCACTGATCGCAAAGACAGTATTGGGAAATTTAAAACGCTCCATAATAGCTCTACTTCTTTCCTGAGTGCTGCAACTCTTTTCAATCTGGATTTTTCCATAGAGGCCAAGCCTATGTAGCGACCAATTGTCATCCACTCTTTTGGCATTCTAGAATGTGAATGCAATGGCTCGATCTCGATTCCAATTTTGTTTCTTTTCTTAAGAGTGTTTTGAATTTTTTTCAAATTACTCGCCCATTTGTCCTTATTTTTAGCAACGGAAAGTGATGATTTTTTTGTAAGACATTTTTAAGAATAAAATTAAGCAAAATTAAAATAATCATTCAAACTCAAATATAATTGAAAAATCTAACATGGAGAACAGGAAATAGAATTTTAATGGTAAACAACTGGAGTAAAAGTAAACTTCAGTAAAAAGAGCCAAAAGGATTATTTTTAAACTATAAAATGTTTAGATGGGTGAACTTTTTCAACAAAATTGATGATTTTTTGTTGTATTTATTATTTTTTTATAAAAGCTCATCAAAATCTGGCACGCCACTTGTAAAATTACAAAATTTGTTTTTCAAGTCATATACCTAATCTTTATATGTTAGATTTTGAGATCTGGAAACTCATCCAGGAAGAAATAATATATATGGGAGACAACCCTGAACAATATTTCCACAAGTTATCTGCTTAATAATGTGGTTAAATATTTAACTTACATGTACACTAGATTAAGCTGATTGTATATACATCATTTGAAAGATATGATGTCAAAGGAAACAGTTATTTCATCAAAACCAATATCTGATCAGATGAATTTTATATATTTCCTGAGAAAGTACTATATATAACACTGCCATAATTTTTTTTAGTCAAATTGATACTGTAAGAAAATGTGGTTTATTCTTAAGTTTCTTTTAGTCCTTAACAATGAAGGAATTTACAAACTGCTTTTTAAACCAAGATTATTTTAATATTGATGATAATAATCATTATTTTGTGTAACTTTTACAAAGATTTATGTAATGAAAACCAATGATAGAATTACTAAAGCTCATAGATTTTCGTTATATTCTTTCGATTCTTGAAATTTCTTGCATTACATGCAGATTTGAAATAAAATGTGTTTGGTATTGCATGGTTTTAAAATATATACTTGTTAAAATATCTGTTGCTTTAAAAAAAAAGAATAATTTTATTCCTAAATAAAAAATATTATGAAATATGTTTCTATTTTGTGTTGTGGTGTTATAATATAAAAACATATTAATGTATTCAAAATAAATTAATAGAAGATAATAAAGTCAACTATATTAAGTTTTTTGTCTTCATATTTGTTTCTTTCTACGACATTTATGTTACGACAAACAGATTTCATTCTGTTAATTTTAATTCAGCTATACTGAAATTAGATAAATAATGTTTCAGCATTTTATAAAGTTTTTTTGTTGCCATAAAAAGTCAAATAGCTTATTTAAAAGCAAAAAAAACACCAGAAGATGTTTATTCACAGTTTAATTATTCAACAAGAGAATTAGAATTCATTTGTATCACCGAGTTAGAAAAAATGCTGATTAAAAAAATCTCAACTGAATATGCAACAAATGGTATGACAGTTTGACGACTTTATTTACTAAGGCACTTGTAGATAATTTAAAGGCTTTATAACATAATGGTATAAATTATATTTCATTCCTGCTATGGACAACATTATAGCAGTAAGGACAAAAAAAATAAATACATGTACTAACACTTCAGATTATTTAGAATTATACATTTTGTTACATCAGTAATTAGGAATTTTTGTTTTTAAATGGCCACCTTTTGGTAATAATAGTAATAATAATAAATATACATTGCACTTTTTTATAGAATCCACAAAACTGTTTTTAAAAAATCACATAAACAGTTTTTATTTCAACATATGAAATGCAATAAGGCACTTTGGTGTTGCACTGAGCTATGAAACATATTTAGCAAATTTTAATAACCAATTTATTTTTTACCCAAAGTTATAAATTATCCTGTGATCAACAATATTAAAAAGTTGCCAATAGACATAATAAATCACACTGGAATTTTGAGCTAAGTAATTAAACTACAGTTATTTGGTTAAATCAACTTACAATATTTAAAGAAAATGACTTTGTAATTACCATTAATTTACTGGGTGCATTTTATATCAGCAGTGGTGAATTCATAATTCAAAAAAAAACATACGCCACAACTTTTTAGAAAAAGATTTGGTTATTTCATAAGCATTATCCTTCTTGGGAGTGTGATTTTTCTGGTAATTTATTTGTATAGTTTTTTCCAACATGACCAAATTTTACTATTTAATATCGGTTGTGTTGCCTCGAACTTCAAATGGTGTTGTAAATATAGCGTAAAAATAAGGGAGATTTCTCTGACGAAGGAAACTTATTTCAAAAAATGTCGCAATTCATTTTGATAAAAATTTTTCAGAAATGAACAAAGTTTGATAAAAGTAATATATTTTCTCCCACAAAATGGTGCAAATGTTTTTTTTTAAAATGTCTGAATCCATCTCTCCCTTAATGCACCCATATTTTATGACCAAGAATAAATTTAAAGTTTGAATATTGAAATATTATGCAGTTAATGAAATACATTATATTAGCAATTACAATCTTTGATAATGAAACACCTCTTAAAAAATGTTTTGACAATGATATTACAAAATTACTTCGTTTTGAAAAATGACTTAAATATGAGCAAATCAATTAACAATGGAATAATCAAACTTCTGTCTCAAAGATAAACTGTTTACAATACAAAATAGTGCTGTAGATAGTTGTTTCACAATTGTTTCTTTCATGGAATTAAATGATGTCAGAAAACTGCACAAGTGAATAAGAAAAAAATATATAAGTGGCTAAAACAGGTAAATTAACATTTATTTATAAAATTACATGTTTCCCTTTTCAAATACCCATTTTTCAGTTGATAATAAATGTAAAATGTGTATAAAAAAACTAATGATATTAATATATTCTTTCTTGCTATAAATTATTACACCAGATGTAAAGATTGAATTAAGAATACATTGACAAAAGTTTTACACTATATTCAACAGTATACATGTTTTTGGTAATAAAAAAAATGAACAGATGAAATTTTAATCAGGCACAGGTATAAGCAGATTTTTGTTAAAGTTATACAAATGCAGCAGAGGTTAATAATAATATTATTTGTGAAGCAAGTCATAGGTGGAATTACATATAAAATTGATTTAAAATAGATCAGAAGTAATAACCAAACAAAATAAGATTTAGGATTGAAATCATACAATAAATCATTTTTAAAATATAATAAAAGACTGTACAAAAAACATGTTTACATTAAGTAATATAAAACGGTGTAAAAATCAATTCAATTTAAAAAAAAAAAAAAGGTCAAATCACATAAAAAATATATAAAACAAAATGAGCCATCATGATTTAAAAACTCATCCACCATTTTTCATGTCACATGTAGTAGCTTCCCTGTTTCTAGCAACTCATTCCATATATAAATTATGATTTCAAAGTTCAAAAAAAAATATATATATTTTTTTATTCACAAGACCATGCGAGATATGTTTGCTTAATTTGAGATGCATGTATTAATAGTATAACACAAAAATATTGATCTAAACTAGCAGACTTATTGAAAAGATGGAAATCTGACAGCTAATACACGTAATAAGATCAATGAACTATGAAATAACAACGGATAATTACAGTATTTAAAACAGAATGATAGATAGCTAAACAAAAATGTCAATCCAGCTTAAGGAAAACTAACTGATATTCTTTTCAGTGACTGTAAATTGGAGTATTTAAACAAATCTCAATAAACTATGATGTATTTATAACAACAAAAGATTATTTTTAAATATTAATCTCATTGATTTAGTAGAAAAAAGTAACAAACATGGGAGTGGTCTGAAGTATTGCTCCAATAAAGAATGAACACTCTTTAATATATTTCCTGTTGGCCAAATTAAAAGTTATAGAAATAAATAAAACAATATCAGAAATATAAAAGTCATTCTAAACAATTGCAGTTTTGTTCTCATTTAAAACATACTTTAAGTTTATATACTTTGACCAGCAGGTTTTACAGTTTAATATTTTAGACCAATGGGTTAAAAAATTAAAAAAATATACTTGCAAATCATTTCTAAATTATTTCTTCTGTGATGAAAACCTCCAAGAGCATATTTTATTGTGCATTAAGCTAATTGAATGGCTTTTCAAATGACTGCTATCCAATAATAAACAGATAACTAGGCACCAAAAAAATATTAATTATAAAACTGGCACTCATTGTAGGCAAAACAAATCTGTGTTCAATTCTTTGTTAAGACATATCACTTTAATGTGCTAAGATTATCTTGAACTTGTTGCCTCTAATAAACCTGATGTTTCATTAGCT
The DNA here is from genome assembly GCA_021962125.1 of Bulinus truncatus. NCBI lineage: Eukaryota > Metazoa > Mollusca > Gastropoda > Planorbidae > Bulinus > Bulinus truncatus. Next base: position 1,132,758 of record JAGDYQ010000033.1, read on the forward strand.
TCTTCTGTTTTAAGTTTGGCTGAAAAAACTAAACAAGGAACAAAAATTGGAAAGTTTTTTACAATACTTAAATGACGACTGTTTAAAAACATTTTTATATTAATTTCTCTCATGTAATAATAGAAATAAACAAACACTAATCTCAAGTAAAACATTTTACTAAGGCATAAAAATTTCAAACAAAATTTATGTCCAAATAACGTGACTTAGAGTTTCATTAAATTGTATTTAAAAAGAAAAAAAAGACATCATATATTTATTATAAGATGAGAAAAAATAAGTTTTCCATAAAATATCATAAGGTGTGAAAATTTGGTATAACATGACTCACCTTTACTTTTTAAACCTTTATTGAAATTTTTATAAACAAACCGCAGCTCGATCATCAGCATTGCCCAAACAAGTAGACCCAAAGAAACTGTGAGAAATGCATAATGAATAAAACAAAATTGACAACTACAAAAATTATTCCGACATTCTATTGAAAAAAAAAAAAAGTCCATATAAAAATAAATCTGAGCAAATAATAATGTTGAATTAGATCTGTGAGCAAATAATAATATTGAATTAGATATGTTTGATAAACTATCACTTTAATTTTGATTCACTTCTGCCAAGTTGTAAAATTATGAACATTTCATCTCACTTACCAGCTGCAATAATTGAATAGACAATTGTATCTGTGGTAGGGACATCTGGGTCATTTAACTTGACATATTCCTATAAAAATGAAGTAATTTCACAATTTAATTATGTTAAAAAAAATTCTAAATGACAAGAAAGAATAAACTTTTTTTTATTCAATTGCAATAAATTAACTTCATTAATGACAGTACGATAAATACTTACTCGAACAATTTTATAAACATAGTAGCAAGGTTTAACTAAGCCCAGGATAGCAAAAGCTAGAGCTCCATATTTTATTTCTTTTCTAAGCTGCGAAATGAAAGAAAGTAAATTAAATGGCGATCCACATCAATGAATGTATGTATTTATTGTAGTATAATTTTGAGCCAAAATGACTTAGTAAGTATAATATACTCATTTTAGATCTTAGTTTATTATATTTTGTATAATCAATACCAAATAATCAACACATATTATAAATACAGTCCTAATTTATTAATAAGTTAAAATGTTCTGCACAAGTTTCAATTGCTGTTCAAATTATGTGTATTATTAAGCAAAAAGAACTAAAGACCTGCTGCTAACACATCTTGCCTTCAATGACATAAGAGAAATTTAGTACCTGAACTCCTTTGTACTTACAGTAATCCACCCAGAAAGACACCATATCAGAGAGTAAGCAAGCCCAATAGCCAGGGAAACTGTTTCAAGTGTGGAAACATCTGTACCATCTTCAAGTGCCAGAATCACAATACTACTCTAATTGAAAGACAAAAAAATAATTTAATTCCACATTGAGTGATTACAAATTATTTTATGTTTATTTAAAGCACAAATAATCAAGTTGGATTATATGGTTATATTTTTTAATGTAATGGTTTGATTTTTTTTCACTCACAGATGCTTGCAAATCAAACTTCAATAGGCAAGAAAATATAGCAGCCTGCTGGTATAGTTCTTGACATGTATGAAAAAATGTAATGTAATATTTTAAATACATAAAACTAATATGTTTAGAAATTTGTGTGTAACATTTTAAATTTATAATATTTTCATTTAAAAATATGGTTACATTTGACTAGAAAGCTAACAAATCACACTATCAATTTACATGATTTATATATTCAAGTAAAAAATTTTTAAACATTGTTAATGCCAAAACATACTTTGAAGTTCCTCGGATGCCCCAACAATTTTAAACTGTAAATAGCCAAAGTTTTTCGACACCATAAATGCCAGCAAGATGTTCGGGGGTGCTAAAATACAAGCTAATATCAGTCTGGCCTGAAGAATTAACAAAACTGCTGTTTAATTAACAGCTTTAGTGAGTAGTGTAAAAAAAAAAAAAGGCACTAGATCCATTAATTTTTAAATATTGGAAAAAATATTCATGTAAAATAAAAGTCTCTTTAAAAACTAACCAGCTTTACAGTTGTTCGTCGAGATGGGTTGAAAACTGTGTATTCAAGAATGCAATAAAGGACTACCACAAGGATGGCGGCAATAAAGGCATAAAGCTCATAAACTCTCTCTCTTAGAACTCCATGAAATACGTAGAAAATGCAAAAAACTAAAAGTTAAAGAAGAAAAAAAATTCCATTAATTACTAGTTAATTTGTTGTGAAAAGGCCACAAAAATTTCATTGCAACATAGTTATTAGAGAACATAAATTATGTCAAATAATGTATTATTTTATTTATGGATTACATGTAGATTTTACCTGCATTAATAAGAAGAAGAAGGGTAAATGTAAAATCAGGAGATCCTGAATCATCACTCAATAAAACATCAATCATGCGGTAGAGTGTCAGGGCTATGGCAGTCAAGATATTTATCATTGAAACTATGACAAACAGCCATTCCAAAGGGAAAAGACCAGCACATGTTTTAGTCTGAAAAGTAAATAAAAACCAGATAAATGTACATATATACTGAATTATATAGAAAAAAATGTCAACTAAATTTAACATTTAATTCCAAAGTTTAAAAATTATCTAACATGAATGTGTATAGAAAAGATGACTCTAAAGTGAAATTTAAGTTTCTTTGTGATAATTCAGATTAGCGTTAGATAAAGGCAAGAAATCTTGCTTTATCTATAAGTGAAATTAATAAATTCCGGGATATTAGAATAAGTAATTTAGAAAAAAACAGGTAGTTAAAATTTGTTTTGGTATTTCTCATACCTTCAGTTTAGTCCTGTTTCTTTTGAAAAGACAGTAAGCTGTAACTACTGTAAGTGTAAGTGTATACAGAAAGTATGTTTCTGTAATTAATAGTTAGCTAATACTATTAAAACTAACAAAATAAATAAGAACTATATGAGTAGTATACAATATTTCAGAGTAGTAGTCAAAACAACATAAATGAATATTAAATAATATTAATTATTAATGTTTATGCATGAAACTTAAAAAGAGTTTTTATTTGTAGTTAAGATTTAGCTAACCTAAGCAAATTAAAAATCTTACAGATTCCTACATGAATTTAAACTCTCACTTATTTAGTGCATAACACATAATCTGACACGTTTATGTCTTTAAGAGGCATGTGTATCATAGTTAGCCCTTAGACTTAATTAGTGACCAAAATAATTAAGTTGTTAAATTAACTTAGTAAAATCGCATTTTTGAGGCACTGGGCAGAGTTTTTAATTATTTTGATATTTTTTCCTGTAAAAAAAAATGCTTTTAATCACAACATTTTTTAGTTTGTTCTTTTTTTATTTTTTTGACTAGATAACAATAATTATTATGATGTGAAACCGCAATAGAGTTAAAGTGTCAATCATATCATGATGATAAAGATAACGCGATTTTTACCATAAAATTTTGATAAACAAACTACAAAGTAATAGAAAAAATACCTTCCCCAGAGCAGTAGTGGTAGTAAATTTTGGAACATCTTTTATTCCATATTTTGAATAATCATTTGAAGCTGAAATTTCCTTCTCGGATAATCCTCCAGCTCCCATTTGTTATTTATTTATTTATTTATTTACGTAGTATACTTATTACATGGAGGAAGTAAAGTTGCTAACGAAGGCTGCCATTTTGTAATTGTCACATGACATTTTAATTATTTCAGAGTATTTGGTAAACTTCGGTTTATTGCTACTTATAATTATTTAAAAAAAAAAAAAACAAGTGGTCAAGGAGCAGTCAGTCATGAAAGTAGATGATTAAACCAACATTTCTGTATGCCTTTGGACACAAATTGATTCAACCATTACAATTAGTGAAAGAACGGTTAGATATTTTTTTATTTTCCATGGAGCGATATTGGCAAGACTATTTTGCGGATATAAAGTTATTAAACCCAAAATTGATTAGAAGTCAGTATTTATTGTTCATTATCAGAGGAGGACTTGTATCAGCTGAGGCCCCGGGCGCAGAAGAAAATATTGGGCCCTTTAGAAAAAGAGAGACAAATCAAAGGCATTGTAAACTGGGGCCCTAAATATTTCGGTACCCTGGGCGCGAACCCGCTGATCCCGTCCTTAAAACCGCCTATGTTCATAACAGAAAACAGTAAAAACTAATAATTGTTTAATATTAACAACCTTTTTTCGGATCTGCGCCAGGGTGATATATTTTTGTTTATTTATATTTATCTACAATTAATATTATTCCTGTTTACTTTTTTACCGTTGACTTTTTTTTACCTGTTTTTTTGCAGTTAATTTTTTTTATTTTTTTACCTGTTAACATTTGTACAGTCCTCTTATCAAGAAAGTAATAAGGACTTGGTAGGCGCTCAGGAACCTCTTTGTGCCACACTGTTAATTATGTAAAAGCTGACATGATTCGGCCATATTTCTAGCCATAATACCTTTTGTAAAATTATAAGTCTAAAATAGGGTACCCCTTATAGTAGCACCAGGAGAGGTCGTCTTAAAAAGAACTCGATAGGCGCGAGGCATTAAAGAATGGACTGACCATATTTTAATGAACGTATTGGCAACCGCAGGACAAAGAAAGGGATGGAGAGACTTTTACACAGCACTGTCAATATAGTCCCTACCCATTCCCTCCAAGACTAAACTTGTTCAGGGGCTAATGGACATGTTGGTGATTATGTATTTAGGGATGGTGACTATGCCAACCGCTTCAGGTGCCTATCCTCAAGAGACTCGCGCCATATAAAATTCTGTTGTCACTGTTATTAAATCATGCACGTTTTATTACAGAATTGTTAGTTTTTCTTTGTGCTATTTATTCATTTCATAACATACAGAGGCATCAGCCATTTTGTGTGACGACTGGGATGACCTTTGACATTTAGCCATCGCATTAGTCTATCCCGAGTGTCTCCCTCATGTTGTTTTCATATCGTGCGGTGTATGCGTTGTAACCGTGTTTCTCCCTCGCAGGTAGTTTTCATATCGTATTCTGTTCATGGCAATAAAGGCCAAATGTTATTTTCTATTGCAGTATTTCGTATATTTCTTTGTTATCCCTTCTGAGGATTTCGTTCAGCCAGCTTCAGCAGACTTTGCCATTAGTTAAAGACATAAAATGCTATTTAAATGTATTGTGTGTAATCGATAAAGTATTTAAAACTTGTAGTCTTGTACTTCCTCATTGCTAATTTTTTGAAGTGACAATAAGCAATTTACTTCTAAGAAACAAAAAAAAAATCACTTAAAAATACTTATTTTTATAGATATTTACAACCAGATTTTATATATTTCATTTTAAAATAAAAATGAGGGCCACATACTAGATTTTATAATAAAAGTGTAGGAGGATAGGTCCAGGGGGGGGTTGTCTACTGGGGGGTTTAATCCGCTGGGGTTCTGACGTTCTGTCCGCTGGTGGTTTTGTCCGGATACCGTTAACTCTGCCCCCCTCCCCCTCATTTGCTAGTTCAAAGGTCACATCAATGATTTCTACACTTAACTTGTATTATTTCATAAAAACACTATCAACCTGCTCTTGGCATGGTCTTTTTTTTTTTTGTGAAATTTAAGAACCCATTGTGGTCCACATTGTAAAATAAACGTTTTCCCACACTTGGTCAATCCCATATACAGACGTTGATACGATTGAAGTTTTCTGGTTGTATCCAAAGGACAAAAAAAAACTCTTCTCTTGTCAACCTAACCCTGCCTTTGGCATTAACCTATACATTGGATGACCATGACAAATTGATTTGTGATGGGAGTGTACAAATCAGGACATGTAAGAATGGGACATACCGAAGGTTTAGATTTCCGGAAATCTAAAAGGTTGAATATCAATGTTGTATGAAATGTAAGTCGAAATTGTTTTATCTAATCATCTTCTGAATTTGAAGAATGAGAAAACGGGGGGGGGGGGGGGATTACCCTGTTATACCGATATTCAACGGTTCTACTAAGAAAATAGTAACACATATCTGTAGATTTCCGACCTAGCAAGTTAAGTTCTCTAAAACCTAACGTGGCATCGGGGCAGATGATGTGTAGAAATAATCTGTTTCTATAACCTCGGCACATGAAGGGATTGTGTGGTTACCACAACGCCCAGCCGCCTTTACATCTCCAACTTAAAGTTATTTACCCATTCATAGCTGGGTGGACTTGTGGGCAGTGGCGTCATTAAGGGGAAGGGTGCGGGCCGCACCGAGTGACACCATTACAGGGGTGACACCAAAATGAACAGTTATAAATTTCATTGCAAAAAAAACAAAACAAATTCGTTACAGTCGGTTATAACAGGCCATAGTTAAAATAACATGAAAAGTAAAAAGGGTCCCACCATATAGAGCAGTAGCACATGGTGCCACCATATAGAGCAGTAGCACATGGTGCCACCATATAGAGCAGTAGCACATGGTGTCACCATATAGAGCAGTAGCACATGGTGCCACCATATAGAGCAGTAGCACATGGTGCCACCATATAGAGCAGTAGCACATGGTGCCACCACATAGAGCAGTAGCACATGGTGCCACCATGTCGAGCAGTATCAAAAGGTGCCACCATATAGAGCAGCAGCACAGGGTGCCACCATATAGATCAGTTGCACATGGTGCCACCACATAGAGCAGTAGAACAGGGTGCCACCATGCAGAGCAGTAGCACAGGGTGTCACCATATAGAGCAGTAGCACAGGGTGCCACCATATAGAGCAGTAGCACAGGGTGCCACCATATAGAGCAGCAGTACAGGCTGCCACCACGCACGGCGTCTGGAGCTTAGGAAAACAGTTCAAAGCTGCTCGGATCAATCTAGAGTTTTTTTGCAAATGTTAAAAAAAAAAATAGGACGCATGTAGTCACGTGGTTTCATGAATTTGGACACCCGGAATTTTCCGCACCGGATGACACCATAGTGACGCCACTGCAGGCCCGTAGCGTGCGGGGGGGCAGGGGCAGCGGGCCCCCCTGCGTTTTGTCTGGCCCCTCCTGCTTATTTTTTTCTAGTAAAATGTATTACCTGTCCCCCCTGCTATTGCCTGGCTGTAGAATGACTGGCCCCTGCTGTAGAATGCCTGGCCCCTGCTGTAAAATTTTCACGCTACGGGGCTGCGCCACTGATTTAGGGACTTTGCATCAAATTTCTCCTGAAAAAATCCCACGCTTCTCACCGAGGATCAAACCCAGGACACTCATGTCGACAGTCGAGTATCTACATTCTCTTAGCCAAAGTGCATGCCACGAATGGACGAAAGTTTTAGTACTTAGTAACCTAACTAGCCTTCCTGGAAAAAAATGGCGACGTCCGTTTTTTTTTTTTAGCAAGTACAAAATAAATTTTTAAAAAGTGTTTTACTATATGATGGAACAAGTGTACACCAGGTACAAGGAAGGGAAATCCGTGTACTGTATTAAATAACGGATATTCAGAACCAATATTACATAGCAAATAGTAAACATACAGGAAATTCAATGTAGGTATCGTATATGAGGATTTTTTTCTTTGAAATATTATTCGCGAATACATTATTGAGTTCCTACATGCTTTTTTTTTTTTTACAACTTAACCAATCCCTTTTTACGCTTAGCATGTACTCCCACGGATCTGTTGATATTTTTATCTCATATTTAGTCTTACGTGTCTTATAACATGTGTGCACAGCTTATACAGAACTGGAACGCTCTAACTAGCACGTAACATAAATTTACACATGCACACTGGGGGGGGGGGGAGTTAGACGTTATGAAGATCATTTAACTGTAAAGTTAATACATATTGACAATGATTACGGTATCTTATTCGATATGGTAAACATTTTATTCCGCTTTAGCTATTTACTTACATAAAAGATTATACTAATCAATATTGGTCTGTCGTATTAGGTATTCGAAAAATAGTGGCACAGCCGGTACATATCTTAGTATCATTGAAGGCAGAGGTCTCTTGCCCCTCCCTAGATGCGCCACTGTGTGTAGTGTGTTTTGAAATCTCTTAGAGACTATAAACCACTAATGGGACTGCTGTTTTGTAGTGCTCATCCTTCATCCCCGCCATAACCTATAATGCAAATAGTCATGGAGGCATCACGGGAGATTAATCGGGGGACTTCAACAACGACCTGAAATACTATTCGTTCTCACAGAATACCGAACCCAGGACCGTCAGGTCGACAGTCGGGCGTAATTCAGCACGACCACCCGTCTCGTGTGTGTAGTGTGTCATTCCACACGTACATGACTGATTACAGGCGATGCTGTTTTTTTCCTTGCATGAAGATAGCGGTGAAAAATCATAGAAAAATCCTTATAGTCTGATAAACGAGGGCCGCTTCTTTTACTGAGTCTAAGATACAGCCTAATTTTTAATACGCCCATGCGAGAATTCCCGGATACGTCACAAAAATCAAGACGCGTTCAACAAAGTTCGACAACTCGCGTTCTTTTCTAATTTCTTTTATAAAACCGGATTATTTTAATTTCTCATTAATCCCCAGTCGCGGTAAATTATGTAGCCGTTTAACCGCGGAAAATGAGGGAATGCTGTACATAAAATAGAATCTGTCAACTGATTATTGTAAAAAATAATTTAAAAAAATAAAAACACATTTAATAATACAATTATGTGTGAAGAATAAAGTAATGTTGAACTATTTTCCAATTTTAGAATTAAAAAAAAATGATGTATACATATAGATAAGATGTGAAAATGCTGTGGCTGGGCCCGGCGCTAACATTAGGCTAAAAGTGGGTCAAGAGAACACATTGAACGCTGAAGTGTAGACAATAAAATATTAGATATGGTGAAAACTTTTGTTTTGATATCTTTGAGCTGCTGTTTAGGGGAAAATCCCAATTAAGAAAATTATAAATATGTAAGGCGCATTACAAACAAATGTTAACTGTTTCAGAATACATGTATGTAAGCATTACAAAAAATTATTAACTAACATCTATCTGTACCGAATAGGGTAGGTTGAAGGTTATATTAAAAGAATATTAAGCTGTATTGAGCAAGTCTTAAAAAAATACATACAACAGATAATATGGAGACTGACATGGCCTGAATGAAAAAAAAAATCTTACATCAAAATAACACTATAATGTGCTGGGGGAAGGGGTGGATTGAGACAGACACAAAGTGAACCAAAAATAAAAAGCAATGCAAATTAAAACACCCACTCTGGAAATATGTTTGTTAGAATCTGAATGAAACAAATTCTGATCTTAAAAAAAGGCATTAAAATATATCTAACCAATAAAGAGAAAATTAAGTCTGGCAGCTCATCAACAATCAAGGCATCCAAAGAATTAACTAAAAGTCTATAAACAATAAAATAAAAAAATAAGTTGCTGGAAGGTTATGATAGTGACTAGAAAATCTGCAAATGATAGGTGTAACAATAGCTTTAGGTATATTCAGACAAGTTTAGAATCACTGTTCAGTTAGTAAGTCAAAATTGAAAGTTCATGGGCCCAGGATACAGTCATATGTTTTGATAACTAGAAGTACAACGTTATATCTTTGTTTTAGGTAGAATTAGTCTGTCATCACAGGTCGGTGACCTCTAGATATAGGTGACGATAGATGTAATTAGGGAGACAAAGAAATACTAGCCCACAGTGAGTTTTTAGCCGCACCAATCCCTAGGCTGGAATAAGAGTCATTAATATGTAGATGAGTTAGAAAGGGGGGTTTGGAAGCCATTCAAAAGTTCAGGGGCTTTAAGGCACGTGATAAATCATCACCACATATAATGGGATGTGAGTTTTTAGAGAGTTAGAGTGAGAGGTAGACAGAGGTAGAGAGCAGGTTAGAGACACGGGGATAGAGACAGGGGGTCAGGCGGAGAGAAGTGGAGACAGTTAGGGAGTAGTGGGCAGAGAGGACGATTGAGAAGTTTAGTTGGGATCGATAAGAGGACAATAGTTATAAAGTTGTTGATAGGATATTGGAATTATCGTATTCTTGATGTATCTTTGTGTTGTGTTGAAATAAAGTAAAATAATCATTATTGACTCGGCTACCTTGTTAATTGAATGTTAGTAAAAGTGAACTATACACGCTGTGAACGTCTCCGAGGAGAAGAAGAAAAGCCTCCACAGTCTATGATGCAAACAAATATATAAACAAGTAAAAACCACACCGTTACAATAGGTCAAAGTTCAACTTTGCGTAGTATGTATTTTCTCCAAATATGTCAGCCTGTTATTTTGTTTTATGTCAGCCTGTTATTTTGTTTGATTGCTTATTTAAAAAAAAATAATTACAGTAATTATATTGATTGATAAGGTGGCGTATTCTACGCCGCGGGACGACTAGTATTTTATAAAAAAAAACAACGTTTTTCTTGCGTACTAAAAAGCAGAAAATAATTTCTGAATAAATTGGTCACATGGTAATAGACTTTATAAGAGCTTCTGATTTTTATAAAAACGAAAAACGTTGGGCGCATGAACACAAACATCCAGGCCTTTCTAACATACTCTAATTTATATAAATGAAAACCTGTTTAATATAATTTCACTATATTAATATACTGATTCAATTGACTTTACAAGTATTACATTCTATATCACGAGTTTAGGTTATACAACACTAGAATTAATTTTACATACTCATATGCATTTTGTTATAGAAGTTAGTGATATTTCAAAAACCTTCTGTAATAATTCTTTTGGGATTTAATTGTTAACATTTGATGATTCTAATACTGTAATACAAAGATTCACATAATGGTAATATAAAATTCATGCGCTCAACGTTTTTCGTTTTTTCGTATATATATATATATATATATATCGTTTATGTTAAAGGCCTACACGTGAGGATGGGTCACGTTTCATAATAATCATAAATAACTATCTGCGATTTCACACAAATTCAAGTGCAAATCATGCGCATTCAGCCCCCATCTTCCGTCAGCAGCTACAGTGTTCCCTATTTTAAAAGCCTTCAAGTAAAAAACACGGAAACGGCGAGTGAATCTTTTCTCAGATTTGCCGGTTAAACGTGAGATCTATTTTCTAAAGGTAAATTCCCAATTACATCAGTTAAAAATAAAATTATATCAGTTTTTAATAAAAAAAATACAAAAATTTAAAATACATACTAGTATTTGAATGAACAAAAAAAAAAAGAATTGATATTTCCGTTTTTTTTCTTCTAAAAATAGTCTAAAACTTACGACAACAGTTTGTTGATTTTCGGATGGAAATTTCCACACTTGTATAGAAGTTTCATATGCTTTAATTTAGCTCGTGGGTTTTCCCGTTTACACTTCATTCACTACTATAAAGAAGCACAATACAAACTGAACTAAATCTTAACCTTAGAAATTTGCTGTACAACAGCAACTGTAAGTAGTTATGATATTTTAAATTATTTCTTCCTATGTATATTTATTACTAAATTTCTAAAACCATACACTACTATGATTTAAACCAACTTTTATCAATACTATCATCATCAATTAAAAAAAAAATTACAAAATTACCCAATTCACACTACGCTTAGTCTTAAGAATATGTAATATAGGATAATTTAATTTAATTGAAAGCAATGTTGTATGTACTGCTCGTATGCTTTAAGCTTTATTAGCACGTTGACTTTTGGTATATTAAAAAACACCTGTGTTTAAAAATGTCTTGATATCTTTCAATTATCTATAGCACTATATTAAATATGACGAAGTCATATTTTCTAAAGACATCTATGGTATATATTTAGGCATATTTAATGAAACAGTCCAAATAAAATAATAGAAAGTAAAGACAATTCACTATCTAAAGAACTATTATAGATTATTTCTACCAATATAATCTAGGCTTGAAAGTTTAATATAAATGGTTACCATCTCATTAAATAAAACCATACATATTTGGTAATTTGATTCCATTTATTTTATGTTTCTTTTCTAAATAAAGAAGGATGATTTTTTGTTTGTTTGTAATCTTTCCTTGCAACAAAACAAATAACCGTGAGAGAGATAGGTTTTGTGCGCTGGTAGTTTAAAACATTTAATATACAGGTTATCCAATTATTTTTCCTAATTTCTTTTATCTACCTATTAGAAAGAATGCATGGAAAATGTTTAAATAATACATAGTCTATATAATAAAAGATAATATATTTTAGGTTTTCATTTTATTTAAAAGTATAACGAAGAAATAAAAAATAATAATAATTATTATAGAATTGTTTACATCTGTGTCTGCTGTTTCATCTTACAGGTCTGGTCGCCATGTTGGTCTGAATAACTAATGTGACGACTTGGACAATAAGAAATGGATGGTTCATTGTGGCCCGACAGTATTATTATTTTTTTTATTTTTTAAATAGTGTTAGCTTAATACTAGTATTTAAATAGTATATGGTTGGGGTGGGAGGTGTGTATATAAGAAAGTAGGCCTACATAACATTAAATTTCCAAATATACATATTTGAACTAAACGGAGTACAATGCAGTTTTAAAGCACCGTGCATCCCAAGCATTAGCCCAGAGGCCACATGAATATGGTGTTCTCTTCAGTAATAGTTAATATGGTGTTCCCTTCAGTGATAGTTAATAGCTTTTATGTAATAGGCAGAGCTGTTCTTTTATTAAGGTAAACTAGGCAAACTTCAAGAGCAGGGGTCGGCAAACTTTTTGAGTTTCGGGCCACATTGGGTTTGTAAATTTGACCGGTGGGCCGAACCAGTGGCGCAACTAGACCAAACTTTCAGGGGGGGGGCAAAATAAATCACTTGTATTAAACATCATGAGATACAACTTACTTATCATGCCCCCAATGCCTCCCCCCCTCCCTGTTCCGCCACTGGGCCAAACCAAGAGCAGATGGGTGGAGTGTAAATATCAACCAATGTTTTTTAAAGGTAACCCAGGTGTCTCTAAATAGAACAGGGAATTCCCGATAAAAATAAGTTGATTTTTTTTTTCTACTGATTTTTATAGTGTTAAAATTATTTATTCATATTGTAGTGTGGCTTACTATCACGGTCCAATCATTAACTATATTTTTTTTAGGCCAAGTATTTTGTTTGATAGAGGTTTTGACAGTTTTTTTGCGGTTTCCTAAAAATCGCTTTTTAAAAAAAAATCTTGTACCTTTTCGACACTTTCACAAAAACTACTTAAGATATAAGCTTACAATTTTGCTTGCTTATTTTTATATCTATTGTTGACAGTTCTCCAATTATTTTTTTTTTTGGAAATATTAGAGTTTTTTTTATAATTTTTTTCTTTTTTGAGTATACCGAAATAAAAAAATTCACATTTTTTTTTAGAGAAAAAAAAATTGGACGTTTGTTCGAATCACACTCATTAACGTTTGTGCAAAGTTACTTTATGATATCTACAATAGATTTTAAAAATTAGTTCTATGTCTTAAAATTACACTTTTTCACCCAAAAAGGTCACATAATACATTTTTTTTTATTATAATTTTTTTATTTCTTTGTTCATTATTTGGTCTTTTGTATGCATGTGCCAAAAATGGCTAGTGTAGCTTAAAAAAAATTAAAAAAAAAGCAAAAAAAAAGTACCTGAAATCTTGCATCGGTGTATGGATCACCTTAAATGTAAACGTCATGACATAAAATTCTATTGCGGGTCGACACGTAAACACTAAAAATAATATATTAAAATTACAAGTTTCGATATTTGTGTCGCCGGATTTTCTAAATATAGAAACGGAAAATTAACTACTAAACTTTTTTTCGCATTTATAACCCTTATTTTACGGTGAACTGAAACGCAAAATGCGGTGAAGGTCTAGAACGCAGAATTTAAATTGATTTTTCCGAAAACCGCCCTAAATGCGTATTATTTTATTATTTAGATATTAACCTTATTAAAAAAACGAAAATATCAAAAAGGGCGGCATTCTTTTCATTGTTAGAGGGTTTTTCTTACTGTGGTCTGGAGTGAGGAGAAAAACCTTAAACGCGAAATGCGTTTTATTGTAGGGAATGAGTAAATATAAATATATAGTAGAGAAAATCAATATATAACTATTTAACTTCTCTAAAATAATACAACCTAGACACAAGTTAGATTGAAGAAAACATGATCCATTTTGTAAAATTGTTCGTGATACTCCTAGCCTCTGTCCTCTCAAAAAGCTGCTAAGTTGGCACCACAATAGTTCATTCAGACACAATATAAACTTTACTTTGAGACATATAGCTAGCGTTAGGGTTAGATACAAGAATAAATGGATTGAAGTTTGAAATGTATCTTTTGCAAATGATCTAGGTTATTTATGAATTTAATCATGCAAAAACTTTGTTGTTTGATTCTCTGTAAAAATGAATTGTTGCAAATGATCTATTAATCGGAGAAAATAATTATAAATATATATTAATATATAACTTTCTTCAGGGTTTTAAAATATACATTGAATTTTTATTTTTTATTCTGTCCAATCTTCTATACATATATTTGAACAAACTTCTCAGTGTTCAGTGTCTGACATCTTAAATTTCTTCTCTGAATGTGCCCATTATATGGGCTAATCCTTTTTAACGAAAAGTCCATACACAGATAAAATACACGGAAGCTTTAGAATGATTATACCTCTGTCTCTGTTAATTAACGATCTCTCTGCTTTAGTCTCTCTCTGTCTTTATGAACATCCTTTGTTATTTATAATAATATTCTGTTGATGAAGCCCCGTTTTTGGGGGTTTTTTTTCTTCTACTTACCAATCTTTCAATATTAAAATTTAAAAAGTCAAATTTTCAGAGTCGTTCTAAATCATCCATAATGATTGCTTTTGTAACATACTAAAAAAATCTAGCTTTTAAAGAGTCAAATAGAAAACGCCTAGCAATGTTGTACCAATTATACCGATTTAGGCAACCTTTATCACAATTTGCACTATTTAGTTGTTCTTTTTTCAGATTTTTTTAAAAATAAGATATATCCTATTCAATTTTATAATGAGATAGTAAGTAAAAGAAACATAAAAATAACCATTGTATGAGACAAAATTTAACAGTGCGAAACCCTAACCAAAGAAATTTTTTAATTGTAATTTAGATTATAACTCTTTTTCCCCCTCAAAATGCATGAATAGATTAATTTATTGTTTATGACATCATTATGCTTTGTAACTAAACATAATCTTTCATATACAGGAAGATGCAGCTACCGATGTATTCACAAATTGAAAAGAAACAAACAAAACCTGTGTGCAATGATGTCAAACAGAGAAAGACACCTAAGAAAAGCTCATCTCATAAAGTAACCAAAGACTCATTACACAAATTTTGTCGAAATCATTTGAACCCTAGAAAAAACAAGAAACATAAACAGAATAAAAATGTAAACCTTGAAAATGATGAGTGTACAGAAGAAGTCAACACAGACATTGGTAGAAACGACAGGAGACTCAGAAAATATAAAAATGGAGAACGTCCACCATCTGACTGTAGTGAACCAGTGCATCATCCGTGTCCGGCTGATGTAAAATCAACACAATTAACATGTTCTGTACTTAGCGATCAGTATATCTGTCCAAGTAGTTTACAAACTACAGATTGCAATACTCCAGAAGAGAAAGAGGTGCACATTCAGTCTACTCATACCCAAGAACAAAGCAATTCTTGCTGTGATAAATGTTCGGCGAACAACTTGTACGATGAAAGATTGAGATTAATAACTTTTACCAAGTATCCAGACAGTTCTACAAAATCTGCGGTGAGGTTGGCAAATTCTGGTTTTGTCTACTCAGGCACTGGGCAAGAAGGAGATGACAGTGTCACCTGTGTATTCTGCAGAGTGAGAATCGAACATTGGAATATTCAAGATGATGTCCAAGAAGTTCACAGGGAACGGTCTCCACACTGTGTGATGGTCTCAGACTCCAGACATTCTCCAAATATTTCAATCAGTTCATCTTGTACAGAAAGTCTTAATTTTGATATCATACTGCAAGCATTAGATTCACAAAGAGACCTGGTTGAATTAGATTCCAAACCTTCAGTCCAAGAAGAATGTCATCCACATTTTCATGGTCAAACGAACAATACATGTTTGTCGATTCCTAATGTACGTGAAAATGTATCAAATTATAAAGCAAATGTAGTGGCTTCACTAAGCCATTTGAACTCCACTTTGTCTACTCATGAAGTCACATCGACATCAGCATCATCTCAGATATCAAGTCACAGAGAAGCATCACCACTATCAGCATCACCATCATCACCTTCACCAGTATCAGCATCACCATCATCACCTTCACCAGTATCAGCATCACCATCATCACCTTCACCAGTATCAGCATCACCATCATCACCTAGGCCAGTATCACAATTACATTCCAATAGTCAGGTTCAAGCCCCATCTCAGCATCAACCACATTCAAACGGATCGGACGCCACTCTCACCAGCACCCGAGTCAACACCACAGTAGTCTCAGCAGCAGTAGCAACTTCACAAACCACGCACGAAAATTCTACGACACATAACAATACACTATCACCACCACCACCACCACCACAAACAACAACATGTAGTCAGCCATCGTCCACAAGTCAGTCTAAGACAAACTCACCTTCATTCACCGAGTTGGGTATCATCACAGAGAGACCAAAACGCACCGAATTCGCAATCAAATCGGAAAGACTAAAATCGTTCTCGAGCTGGCCACAGGGACATTTCTTAATACCAGCTGATCTGGCCGATGCTGGTTTCTATTTCGCAGGTTAGTTATTTTGATTTAATCAATCATACTTAATTTGAAAAATACATTTCTTCACTGAGGTAATTAAACTACTGGACGCATCAAGTATAGTGAAAAATGTAAACAATTTGAAATTGATTATAAATATGTTTATTAAGCTATTTCATTTTTATTGTTTAGGCTTTGGTGACTGTGCCAGGTGTTTCTACTGTGGAGGTGGTCTTCGCAACTGGGACGATGACGATGACGTCTGGGTGGAACATGCCAGGTGGTTTCCTAAATGTGCATTTATTAGAAATAAAATGGGTCAGGCTTTTGTGGATGCTGTGTGCGAGCTGAACAAAACTCATGAAAAGGTGAGCACTAAATGTGTAAATTTATTATACATCATTTGTTATTCATGTCTACCTATAACTGTTCATTTGTTGTTTTTTAAAATATGGATACATTGAATACTATGTTATTAAACTGTTACAATTACTTTTGCTTTGATGTTTTTCTATCAATTGTTCCTGATTGTTATTCTCTTTCAGATACCTTATGACTTGGTTGTGAATGAAATGGGAGCATTGAATTTTGATAGTAATTTAGGTGAGTACATTGCATGGTATTTATATCAGGCCTTTGTTAAAGTATTGTTGCACTCGCTGTCTGTCATCTATTTGCATGTCTGTCCGTCTGTCTGTTTGTCCGTCTGTTTGTATATTTAAAAATCTATTCTCTTTCAACTCGTCCATTATCTCCATTCTCTGTGTGCAAAATTGAATGAAGAAGACTTTAACAGAAACCAAATTACTACCAAAGATTATAATTTATCCTGTAGAAACAAGTTTATCTTAAATGTTCAACACAGACTTTACTTTCAACCTATTTACTCCACAGACTTTCAATCTATTTACTCCAGAGACTTTATTTTCAATCTATTTACTCCATAGACTTTACTTTCAATCTATTTACTCCAGAGACTTTATTTTCAATCTATTTACTCCACAGACTTTACTTTCAATCTATTTACTCCAGAGACTTTATTTTCAATCTATTTACTCCACAGACTTTACTTTCAATCTATTTACTCCACAGACTTTCAATCTATTTACTCCATAGACTTTACTTTCAATCTATTTACTCCACAGATCCAAGAAAAAATCCACTCAAACGAGATCCAGCTGTTAAAACTGTCATAGATCTAGGTTATAAAGAAACTGATGTCATTGAAATAGCCCATGAGTTGAAAGACAATGGTAAGGACAAACATATTTTAGTTTCCTGCACAGACAGATATTAATAATGACTACATTCAATTGCATTATAGTCTCCTGTGTTTTTTTTAAAGTAATATTTACTCATATATGTTCTTACTATTTATTTAGATGTCATGTTATCAGCTGATGTTCTGTTGGAAAAACTACAGGAAGAAGGAAAAATGCACAGTAAACATTTATTGAATCTTGAATTATCAACCATATCTCCACTAGATATAGGTAAGTCTCAATTACATTTTTTATCTACAATATCAAAAATGAATTCATGAATTCACTAATAGCATTTAAAAAGTAATTTTCAAAACTTTAAATTCCAATTTTTAAACCCAAAGACAGAAATATAAATCAGGCTTTAAAACTTCGTTATAAATCTTATGCCAGTGATTCAGTGTATTAAACAAGTACTTAGTTTAACTTCGTTCTAAATATATGCCAGTGATTCAATGTATTAAACAAGTACTTAGTTTAACTTCGTTCTAAATATATGCCAGTGATTCAATGTATTTTAAACAAGTACCTAGTTTATGTTTACAAGTTTTTCTATTTTTCTTGCATCAACAGAAACAACGAGACAAATGAAAGAGAAAAATAACCAGCTTCGCCAACAGACTGTATGTAAAATTTGCCTAGAAAATGAAGTGGCTGTGGTCTTTCTGCCCTGTGGTCACTTAGTGTCCTGTACTGAATGTTCATCGGCTGTACGCAACTGCCCAATGTGCAGGGCACCAGTGAAAGGAGTTGTTCGAGCTTTCCTCAATTAAAAAATTTTTGCTAACAAATACTCCGGTGTTTTTTAATGTTTTTCATGTACATTTTATTGCTATATTTTAAGTGTACCCAAATCCACTGGTAAATACAATAAAAAAAACTTTCTGAGAGTGAGAACACCGATGGTAAAATCCACATCAAGTCAGCGATGTAAAATGAAACCCACCTAACTGGCATAAGATCATGCAATGATGTAATTGGAATCATGTAGTCTTTGATGCTTTGTGTGGCGAATTCTAATTACCTAATGAATTCCATTAAAACTAAACATCTTAATGTTTTTTTAAAAAATTATTTGATTACTTTTCCCCCACTAGGAAGTCGTGTTGAATTGACTAGAGTGGGTTTCTTTATACTATTTTATATTTCATAAAAACCGTAATGCAACTCCATAAAACTCATGCCAGACAATCACTGAACTTTTAATACTTTGGAAATTAAATAAACGGCCTGACTTCTTTTTAAAGTTTATTTATTATTTAACAAAAAAAAAGATGTTTGTCAAAGCATATTTAGTGAATTATATTTCGGTTGAACATATTTTGGTTGATATAATAAAAAATATGAAAAGTAAATTAAAAAGGAATTATTTATGCATCAAATTGTTAAAAATACGTGTTGATCCGTTCTTATATTTTTGGCACCCTAGGAAATGTACATTTGGGGCCCTAGGAAATGTATATATGGGGCCCTAGGAAATATACGTTTGGGCCATAGGAAATGTACATTTGGCACCCTTGGAAATGTATATTTGAGGCCCTAGGAACCGAACATTAGGGACCCTAGGAAATATACGTTTGGGCCACAGAAATGTTTATTTGGGGCAAGAACTCTGTGTGTGATTTCAGGTTAATATAACAATATTTGACATCTTGGGCCCCTTATACCCCAAACTACCAGGTCATTTCAGCATGCACCGCTATAAAATTGCTCAGATTGGCCTTCTTTGTAGGGAGCCTGACCTTTAACGATAAAGGCTTGCCATTATGAGAAAGTCGTCTATAGCTTTTCTCTTAGAACTAGTAGAGCATCTTTGGCGTAGAATCCGAAAATGTGTATTTCTAGTTAGTGACAGATTAAAATTAGAATTTGTTTGGGATTACGGCAAATTGAAAGTCCCAACAGAGGAGGCCCCTTTAGCATAGTGGTGTGCTTGTCCTGTCCAGGCCTGAGAAAGCTAGGCGGGTACAGACTAAGTCTCAGCCCGCAGATAAACTAAGAGAGCTCAAAGTAAGAGGCGGGTACATCCAGTAAAGCTGCTCTGGAGCCAGAAAGTTAATGAAGATCATTAAAGCTCAACGTGTCCCATAATTTTTAATATAATTTTAACGCATATGAATAATTAAAAAAAAAACTAACGAAATGGAAATTACATTAAAAAAACAACAGTTGTATAAGTATTAACTCTGACTTTGCAAAAACTGATTATTTATGATTATTTAATCAGTGGCTCCGCCTTCAACAAACATATGTGAATATTATTGGTCGTAATAATAAAACAGCTCCTGGTGCTGACATCGTCAGAAGTAATGAACTAATCTCTTGAGTCTAATGGTAGGTATATATTGTTCCTTCTACAACAGCTGTTCCCTCGGACATGCATACAAGTCCCCTCCCCCATAGTTAAGTTGATCCTCTCACGATCCTTATGATTTGCTATAACCCAACAAACATTGACATTTCAATCTGCTGATTTTTTTTTTTAAAACGATAGAGAGGTGTGTGAAGCGTGGCGATTAAACAATGGCTCCAGCCCTTCCGAGAATCCAGACTCCATTAAAGACCCTTACATGCATAAAATCAATTACAGACATGTGCTCCGCGTTCATTATAACTTTAGTCCCCTATTCCCCCAACCTCCGAAGCCGCACTCGAAATGATGCTCCTGATATTTTTTTATGAAAACAAATGCTTCATAAATTCGCATTTAAGTAGGAGGGGAAACGTTTTTTTAATTTGAATTTTCTATAATTTTTTTTATCCTGTTGTTATCCATAACTAAAATGTGCGCAATGCACATGTATATTCTAATAACGTTTATTTTTTGAATATCTTTACAAACCTCTGTGTCTGAGCAGCGCTACTGTCAGGTAATTTGTGTCTGAGCAGCGCTACTGTCCGGTAATTTGTGTCTGAGCAGCGCTACTGTCAGGTAATTTGTGTCTGAGCAGCGCTACTGTCATGTAATTTGTGTCTGAGCAGCGCTACTGTCATGCAATTTGTGTCTGAGCAGCGCTACTGTCAGGTAATTGGTGTCTGAGCAGCGCAACTGTCAGGTAATTTGTGTCTGAGCAGCGCTACTGTCAGGTAATTTGTGTCTGAGCAGCGCTACTGTCATGTAATCTTGTACCTTTGACAATGTTCATCTCTCTCAAACACAAATGAAATGTCCATGTAATATTTTTTTTAGCAAATTTACAAATTAACAGGCTGCAGTCCTTTGAGGTGGGCTTGCTGTTTGATGTACTTTTATTTTAAGTAATTACTAATACGATGAAAAGAATGACAAACCTTTGACTTAAAAAAAGGCTTTTTTAATATATATTTTTAATGCAGTCCAGCCATCATTGTAAGCTTATCTTTATATACATAAAGTTTAAAGAAGTAAACAATGAAAGGATTATTTAAGGGTATGGATTCCATATAGCCTATAACTGCGAGTCGAACGTCAATGAATAGTTCTGTAGGTCTGCGAAAACCCGATAAACGGGGATTCCCTGGACAGTCTCTTGTAAACATAATGTTGAAGTTGTTGATTATTCCCAGACGACCTTAGTTTAACTCATATATATAATCTGTGGATTGACCAAATTAACAGTCACAATAGAGGGTATGTTTATTAGCTTGACGCCCTGATGTTGTTATATTTTTAATAATACAAGTAATTTCGGGGGAATAAATGTATTTTTTAATATTTTTTTTTTAAATCGAACATAATAACATTTTGTTTTTAGTAGTATTATACATCAACAACAAAAAAAAAATAAAAATAATATTAACGGGATTAACAGTTATTTTGAGTGTGTGCGCGCTTTTTTTGACATTTAATTTGTTGACTTTATCATAATTACATAATCATTCTTTGCAACATTATATATATATATATATATTTATACTAGTTGCAAGTACCCGGTTTTGCCCGGGTTTAAAATAAGGTTTTCTGTTTACCTTCTGTTTTCTCCCTACCCCCTCTCTCCCTTCCTCTCTCTCTCCCTCCCTCCTTCCCCTCTCTCCATTTCCCTCCCTCCCTCTCTCCCATCTCCCTCTCTCCCCTTTCCCCCTCCTTCTCTCCCAACGTCCATCCTCCCTCTCTCCTTCCCTCCCCTCTCTCCATCCCTAACCCCTCTCTCCCTCCTTTCTCCCTCCCTCCCCTTTCCACCTCTCTCTCCCTCCCCCTCTCTCTCCCTTCCTCCCTCCCTCATTCCCTCTCTCTCCCTCCCTGCCCCCTCACTCTTTATCTCTCTCCCACCCTCTCTCTCTCCCTTCCTCCCCTCTCTCTCCCTCCCTACCCCCTCTCTCCCTCCCTTCCTTTCTCTCTCTCCCCCTACTCCCTCTGCCATCCCCCTCTCCCCCCATCTCCCCTCTCTCCCCCTCCTTTTCTCCCCCCTGTCCATCCCCCTCCCTTCTCTCTCCCCCTCCCTCCTACCCTCCTTTGCTCTCTCTCCTCCTGCCCCCTCTCTCTCTCTCTTTATCTCTCTCCCTCCCTCTCCCTCTCTCTGTCTTTCTCTCTCTCTCTCTCTCTCTCTCTATATATATATATATATATATATATATATATACTTATTATTATGGCTTCACACTTATTCTAAAATCCTTCTTCATTCCTTTATCTTTCTCAAACTGTACAAATCAGGGAGCATGAAAAAACAACAACAATTCTTTGCATCACAAAGGCACAATACAGCACCAGCGCGCAAGTTCTATTCGAATCGGGAAATGACGTCACAGAGGAATTTTATTTATGGCGCCGTCGAGATTACTTTAATATAGTAAAATACTAAAATTAAAAAAAAATAATTACAATTAAACTACCCATCGAGATGAAACGAAACCTGTCCTATAACCTTCCCCATGTAATTATGTGTATGTGTACAAATTTCACATTATTTGGTTATCTGGATCTTGAGTTATAAGGGAACAGACAGACAGACAGACAAACAGACAGACAGACAGACAACAAATGCCTCTTATAAGTATAGAGATATATATTGTTATGACTCTCGGTGCTTCAGCGCACCGTGCAGCCTAGGAATTGAACGCCATGACGTAGGAGAGAGACACACAGACATAGTGACGTGGAAGCCGACAAAAAGAGTGGCCATGATGTTGTTGTTCTCTTTGTCTTAAGAATAGTAAATACTCTTGGAACACACGCCTGTGTTGTTTTAGTTTATAAACAGAAGTAAGAGTATACAACAATGTCTTCCTGCCAGATTTTAAAATTACATTAGTAAGCGTTCGAAATTAGGCGATTTCCCAAGAATCCTATAAATCATTAATCTTTATTTACTCATTTTTAGTCTTACGTCGAAAACTCTCAACCACAGTTGGTCTGATATTTAAACCTGTATTCAATGTATTGTATAAATTTCATTTTTTGTCCATATTAAATTACAATAATAAGCAATAATTGGTTTTTACATGAGTTTGTCACATAAAAAATGTTTAAAGAAACCAGTAACCTACATATGGAGTAAATGAGTTTATCACATAGAAACTGTTCAAGGAAACCAGCAACCTACATATGGAGTATATGAGTTTATAACATAAAAACTGTTCAAGGAAACCATCGATCTACATATGACGTATGTGAGTATATGACATAGAAACTGTTCAAGAAAACCAGCAGCCTACATATGGAGTATATGAGTATATCACATAGAAACTGTTCAAGGAAACCAGAAACCTACATATGGAGTATATGAGTATATCACATAGAAACTGTTCAAGGAAACCAGCGACATACATATGGAGTATATGAGTTGATCACATAGAACTTTTCAAGGAAACCATCGACCTAAGTGTAGCAGGAAGGCGTATGTGACTATGAAACATTGCACTGGCATCCACAAAGAATAAAATGTAATGTACGATAATTTCGCACCTGAGAATTAGACCGCAGTTGTATGCTTTTGTGAACATTCGTTGCAATATCTCGTTTTGTGCATGCATTAAGTGCTAACAGTTTGGATTTTTTGTCTTAATTTTTTTTCATTTAAGAATGTCTTCATTTAACGGCTATACAAAAAGTTCACTTTTCCTCTGAATACTTCTTTACATATGTTTCATAAAATATACAGGTGTTTTTTTTTTTGTCATTATTTATCTTCAGATTGATTTCAGTGATTGACAAATGTTCGAATCTTTCCTTGAACTTGTTTACTGCAAACGTGACAGCTTGTCATGTCACAGGAACAGTCAACACATGTCACAATGTGACAACAGGGTAAGAAAACCACTTCCACATTCTTCTTGAAACACATCTTGCACTGCAGCTTATTTCTCAGATGGGCGTTTTCTTTTTGCAACAGTCTCATAGTTTCTGTGAAGCAAATAACATTTCGTAGCTAAAATATCGTTCAGTAAATGAAAAAAGAAAGAAAGACATTTAAATTTTTTGAAGCACATGAACAAGCTTTCTATATATATATATATATATATATATATATATATATATATATATATATATATATATATATATATATATTATTATACTAAGATTATTTTATACTTTTACAGTCTAAAATATGCAGGGTTATTTTTTTTATTTCATGTCTGTTATTTTTTTTTTAATTAGGCGAAGAGAGTCGGATGAAAATACTTCTATCCCCGTTGTTATAACTCCAACAAAACTGTCCACATATTTAACAAATATTTACAATCATACAAATATGTAAAATAAAAATTATTAGAGCTGCGTATATGTAAAACATATTTGATTGATTATGTGAACTTTTTTCACACCGCCCCCCTGTTAAGTGAATAAATATTCTTCAGGTCACTTCGTAGCAACTTAGATGTTAATACGATGTCATAGAATAGCTTTCAGCTACTACCACAGAATATGAATTAAATTGAATGCGCATTGACAATTTTAATTGGTTTTCTCGAAAGCCGCCATATTTGTGTATTCTTTTAAAGTGTATCACTATTTAGGTGCTACACTTTTAAAAAGGAAAATAACACAAATGGTGACATTGTTTTAGTCATATATATAGGACTTTTTAAATAGCGATACGCTTTAAGTACGAGTATACAGTGCTTTTTTGTAAAAACAAATAGATGCCGGTACTCAGTGAAGAATTGACTAAATTTAACTACCAGTTCGCACCTATTTTAATACTAATTGCGCTCAATTTTAAAATAATTTAATTGTAGCAAATTAATAATATAATAAATTAATAATTAATGTTAAAAAAACAAGAAAAGTAACAATTTTTTTCCTCACATTGAAAAAGGTGCCGGTACGCAGTACCGGTGCATACCGGCACAAAAAAGCACTATATATATATATATATAAATATAAATATATATATATATATACAATGTGTCTACTACAGTCTCACCATCTTCAGCAGAAGTTGTACTCAATAACATTGCGTGTTTTGTGTCCAAATTTTTTAGAAGGGATTCAACAGTTATCAGCTCCTCTGCAGAAAAAGAAATATTTCTATGACGTAAAGAAGTGGTCAGCAAGGTTAATGACCTCTGCGGTCATTAAATTAATTACTTTTATTATCGTGGACCATTAAACATTAGTTTCATTCAAGCTGACCACTAGATTCATGATTTTACTATCACGGACCATTTTATTCCCGTAAACCATTTATACAATACATATATAAATATATATATATATATATATACATATATATATACATATATATATACATATATTTATATATATATATATAAATATATATAAATATATATATATATATAACATGAAGTGTTACTGTAAGTAAAAAAGTCAGCCATAAGAACTTAGTTATCATTTTTCAACTTACGTTCAGTTATCGTTTTTGCATAATCTCCTCATTGTTTTTCTAATATTTTATTCTGCGGACCGTTTCCTGACAGCCGATGTAAATGACCACATAAAAAAACAACAATTAAATATCGATACATATAGGCCTACATGTGGTATATTTAGTTCCTCTTAATATTTCGCTAATATTAAAGAAAACAGCTTATAAGTTACAAGTACTTCATCTGTTGATGGCACTTTTAACTGCAATTAACTTGTAGGATGTGTTATTGCGCCGTACAGAGATTTAAAAAGTTTTAGAAATGCATATATATATATATATATATATATATATATATATATATATATATATATATTATTACCCTTGTTTTGTAATATATTTGCAATCAGTAAAACTTCTCTCTCATTATAACCATATTCTAACATAGCCTTTACTGATGGATGTCGTTTAAGTATTTGGTCACCATCTGAAATTAAAAAAAAAATGCAGAGTTTCGTAATATTTCTGAAAACAACCATTACACAATGTTATTGTTTTATTTATTTTAATGCATAGCTTACCACGGCACAGATCATGAAATATTGGACCAAGTTTTTCTGTCACACTATTGTAAGTTATCTATTAGATACAAGATTAGATAATTTCAATTAGAAATTATGTACTTTTAGATGAGTGTATAGAAAAAGTAAAATGTCTAAAAATAAAAAATAAACAAGCAATTTGAAGATAAAAGGTAAGGTGACATTAAAAATATTGCACTATCAATGGATTCAACTCAGCTATGTCAATTTTTTTAAAACGGTTGCTACATAAGTATTTTTACAGCCACTACACTTTTTTATGTGGCTATAAACAGATAATTACATCTCATACACCATACTGATTATTTATTCTTTTAGATTATTTGTATGTACAATGCCACTGCCACTCACAGTCTCAGCTCCCTCTTAACCTTTCATCCATGAAAAAGTCGCACAATCTCGAGAGAAATACACAACAGTAAATTAAAATGAAAAAATTTAATGTTTCTTGGGCGGCCCAGTACAATTTGATCCACGGACCGGTACCGTTCCTTGGTCCGGGGGCTGGGGACCACTGGCATAGACAATACAACAAAAATAAAGTGTGTTAATACTGGTGAAGAATTATGTTTATTTGACTGAAATTATGACAGTGAGTTTGTTTGTTTGTTTGGTGTTGTTTGTTTTTCAGTCATTCATCATTTTATAATTTACCTTGCCATAAGTGTTTCCAAGTTCAACAACTTTGTCGACGAAAGACTGACCCAATTTTATTCTCATGAAGGAACATTTAGTCGACCGTCTGACGTGTTCCACAAACACATCATCACTTGGTCCCCAGCCACGGAGCCTGACTGAACAACAGTGACAGATTACTAAGTCCGAATATTCTGTCCAGTTTGACAACGAACAAAAAACCACTTTGTTAATCTTTTTAATTAGCCTAATTAATTTCATAAAGAAAATAATATGAGCTATTATCCTTTAGTTCTATTAGATGACAACTTTCTTAATCATAATATGGTGTGTGTGGAGTGGAATTTTTTTTTCTATTAATGATAGGTTCACCAATGACCTAACATGAATATAAAGTTCTTTTTGATTTAAAAGTGATTTTATGGATAACATAACACCATCTTCAATGTGTGGGCTGCTCCTAGCAAGGCAATAATGTTTTTACTTTTTTAGATGGCTCTGTGTAATCTATCTATCTATCTATCTATCTATCTATCTATCTATCTATCTATCTATCTATCTATCTATCTATCTATCTATCTATCTATCTATCTATCTATCTATCTATCTATCTATCTATCTATCTATCTATCTATCTATCTATCTATCTATCTATCTGTCTGTCTGTCTGTCTGTCTGTCTCTGTCTCTCTCTCCTATATATATATATATACATGTGGGTGTATGTGTGTGTTTCTCAGTAAATACAAAACTACAGCGCACCCAGCTCACCTTGGGGGAGGGGGGGAGGTGGGGTTACGTCCTGACACAAATGACATCGCAAAACGAAACAGTGTTAAAAGGGACAACAATATCATTTGCAATATTGTGAGATAATTTTCAATGACTAGCGATACAGTGCTATACGGAACAACATTAAGCGGGGTGTGCAGAGGCGTAGCGAGGGGGGGGCAAGGCAACTTGCGCCCGGAGCATTTTACCTTTTTAATACCTTTTTAGCGCCCCCCCCATTCTAAAACCATATAATATTATATGTAAAATATACCATTTGGCGCCCCTGAACCTCGGCGCCCGGGGACATATGTACCCCTCCCCCCCTTAAATACGCCTCTGGGGGTGTGACTGTACTATTTCTATTGATATTAAAAAACAAATAACTGAGTCAGTGTTTTCAGCCTGATGAATTATAAAGATGAACAGAGTGTTGAAAAAAATATGTACCAATAACAAATTATATTTCACCTGCATAATAAAATCCAGCATCAGCAAGTTCTGTGGGTTGAATATGGTGTTCTCTTGGCCAACTTGAAAATGTTTTTAGTCTCTCAGATTTCAGAGCATACTCGGGATGTTTTGGTCTGTCAGTGACGATGCCAAGTTCGGAATACGTTGGACCATTAGCAAAAGGTCGAATTTTATTAATGACTGCATTGTAAGGAATCTGAAAATGGAAGGTCTTTTTAATGACACAATATTTTATTCATAAGGTGAATTTTCAAATCCTCAAATATTTACAACCTATTAAGAACAAACATACAAAACTGTATAAATTTGTATCTTTAACTTAATTCTATCTCAACATAGTTAAATTAAACATTTACTTTATATGAAATTGTTTACTTTTACCTTGTCTAATGTCTTATTTAACTCCTGAACTGTATCAACAAAAACCTGGCCTACACGTTGCCTAATAAAAGAACATCTTGAAAACCACCTGGCATGTTCCACCCAGACGTCATCGTCATCTTCCCAGTTACGTAGACCTCCACCACAGTAGAAACACCTGGCACAGTCGCCGTAACCTTTTTTATAAAAACTAAAATTAACATGACTAAATCTGTAACGATGTACTGATTTTCTCTCGCTGTTAGTTTTTCCTATTCTTTATTGCATTTTTTTTACAACATTTTTATTTGTTTATGTTTTTTTTTATTACTGGGTGATAAATATAAGTAATGTAAACAAAACTTTTAGCAAGTCTTTACCAGCATAATAAAATCCAGCATCAGCAAGTACTGTTGGTTGAATGTGGTGTTCTCTTGGCCAATTTGAAAATGTTTCAAATCTCTCAGATTTAAGAGCATACTCGGGACGTCTTGGTCTGTCAGTGACGATGCCAAGTTCAGAATACGTTGGATCATTAGCATTTGAAGATATACTTTGATTGGCTGTATTTTGATTGTTTGTATTTGAGATCTCGGTTGGACCATTAGCATTTTTATCGGTTGTTATCTCTGTTTGTTCCTCTATTGGTTCCTCTAAGCATTTCATCATCACACTGATGAACTGATCCATGGATTTGTTTGTTAAATTCCAATGAGATGATGATGAATGAAAGTGATCGCTTGGTGAAAAAGGCATATAACCACGCTGGTATGTTTATGATACATCCATATTCACATTGTATAAAGCTTTTTTTAATTTCTGCGGGAAATTCGTTTCAATTTTATTCAGTAAAGGACAAGACTCCTGAAATGCAATGTTTAGTTACTTTATTCGATGTATTCAACTCGTTGCAAGCATATTACAACTTCTGTTTAGTCGTAAGTTTTGTCTGCGTCTTCACATTGACAATATCAAAAAGATAAATCTGAGTTGATTATTTTGCTGCTAAATTGGAATGGGGGGGGAGGGTTTGAGACCATGGAGGACCATTGAAACATATAACAACGATTGGCTCCCGCTATGATTTATGTTGGTCTTGCGGTGTAGAGCGCTCAACTTTTCGACCGCAGTGTCCCGGATTCGAATCTCAGTGAGTGGGATTTTTTTTCAGGCCCTGGTGAAAGTTCCCCATCCCACCCAGCTTTAAATGGGTACCTGACTTAAAGTTAGGGAAGTAAAGGCGGCTGGGCGTTGTGCTAACCACACAATCCATTCATATGCCGAGGTTATAGAAACAGATGAATTCTACACTTCGTCTGCCCCGATGGCCCGTTAGGGCTAAGGGAGCTTTGATCTATGATGCCCCCCTTATAAAATAGAACATGTTCAGATGTGTAGAGTAATAGATTTTTTTCGGTAGAATTAACCGAATCCTTTAAAAAGTCTACTAAGCTTATTTAATACAACATCTAAGTTATCATATTAACAATAGGTTTAAAAAAAACCAAAAAAAACCACGATTGCCACACATAGGAAAAGTTTGGAAAAAAAGTTTCACACAGTAGGCCTATATGTATGAAAAGGTTTCTTTCACTAATCAATTACAGAAAACTATTATGAACAATTTTCTTACTATTTTTTTTTGTTCGGATCTAGGTAGACTTTCAGATGTTCTGCAGCTTCTATGCAAAATACGTGTGGAGGCCTTAAAAAATTCATATTCATGTAAATTGCGGGGAAACCTTTTACCATGGGGGGCAATGGGCATCATTTCGGGTACGGATTATGGGGTGTGGGGGTTGTAAAGTAGGATTAGTGCGTTCCCATCACTAATATAAGCGGTTTTTTGGGCGGTTTACCCAGTTTAATAGTTTTATATGACGTAAATCCAAGAAAAACGCATACTTTTCAAAAAATGGAAGTAAAGTTTATTTCTTTCCATTAAAAAATATTTCAGGCTGGTTTCTAGCTGTTTTCTCAACGAGAAAGCGTTATTTTATGTATTATATATTTTTTGTAGTTACTTAAAACGAAAAACTAGGGGAAGCCGCTAAAAACCGCCCAAATTGGTTGCCAGCCAGTTATGTTTTACCCCTCCCCCCATTCCCTTAGCAGTATCCCGAAATAGCATAGAAACATAGGGAATACTTTTACCAATAATTTCTATGCCTTGTAAAACATTTAGAATTTTTAGTGTATAGAATATTGTATAAAGTACCGGTGTGCAAAAATGATAGAAAAAAAAAAGGATATCAATGGCGGGGGGGGGGGGGGGTCTATTGAGACCCAAACACTGACGTTTATATTTCTTGTGACTGCACAGATGACTTGCAGCCAAGGTTATCTCCGCGGTATACACTATAAATGGTGCCAGAAAGCAAAAAAAAAAATTCTCAATGAAATAAATATACATTGAATTATCTCCGCAAATTAAAATATAAGAGCACATTAAAATTACTATCTACACAGATCCATTAGTCCTATGTGTTTGTAATTTCCCATACGAGCTAATAAATTAGTTATGGCGCAAAATATCGCGACATCTTTATCGTAATATTAGGCTAAGTATGAAATTGATAGAAAAGTGAAATAAATTCAATAAAACAGTAAATAGTTACCGAAAGTGAGCTTAAAAATAACTAGGCCTATTATAACTCCTAAATTTTGAATGAAATTAACAGAATTAGAACGATAACTTAGATTTACGATTGTTAATATTAGTAAGTTTTAATTCTTATGCCATTGCCAATATTAGTAAGTTTTTAATGGGCATTGATTATAATAACACTTTATTACGAAAAAGATGCCTCGATATCTTTGTAAAATTACTAACTATTTAGCTTACCTGAACATTAAAACCAACATAGACCTAACAGAATAACCAATCCACTAAACATACACACACATAGATAGTCATTTGAAAAGGTCTTTTCACAATGCAATTTTGAGGAGGCAATTGAATGAAAGTTTTTGTTTCTTTCTTTCTGACACCATTTGCTCAGAATTCGCTGCGGTATTAGGGTATAGTCGTTAACGCCAAGTGGTCTCCATGGAAACTTCATTTAGGCTTTACATTACACTTTCATATTTATTTTCTATTGTTTTCTGATTGATTTTTTTTTAGTATTAGACGTTATATATAAACTGCATAAATGTGTTTTAAATATTTGTTTACGAATGTCAAGAATAACAACACTGATTCAATTAGCCTACTCCATTTTTGAAGATTTTTTTAAATTTCTAAACCTAGTTATTCAGAAGAATTTTTGTTTTAAATAAAGTACTAAAAAACGCACTAAAAAATAAAATTATACACACATTCTCTGTAAATATATATTTAAAAAATCTCTACGGTAAACTTGTCATAGTCCTCTGTCAAGTCGGAAATACCCAGTATGACATTACAAATGTGAAATTTGGTTGTGTTTAGCTCTAGATACAATAAATCAAACGGCAATAAAATCTTACACGGCTATTGTTTTTTTTTAAAATGATATTTCCCAAGGTATTCAAAATATATAAAAAAAAGATAATACTTAAATGAAATACTAATGATTAAATAAAGACAAAGATATGTCAATTGAAACAAACAATCAATATTTAAAGATATTTGCGAGCCAGCTACTTTTAGCTATTGTAGCCAAAATATAAATGCAATTTAAAAAATAAAAATAAAAGAGTTTTTTAAGAGTCAATGAAGCAAACTTTTTATTTTCCTGATAAAAAGTAAAATGTAAAATGAATTTTATGCTGATTTTAAGTGAAATATATTTAATTATGATGGATTTCTTTAGTTTGCTGCATAATCTATAAATGGCTTAGTAACGAAAGTCAACTGGGCAATACTGTAACTATAATTAAAAGATTTTCCGATAATATTTTGGTCTTAAGGAGGGGGAGAGGGGATTCTATAAACAATAATAAAAATGTTGGGGACCCCCTCGGTCCCACCCCCCCCCTCCCTCACACCACTAGCACAAAGCCCGTATAAAAATGCCATGCTTTTGGCTCATGTATTTGTTCCACGGTCAGACCAATATTAAAATGGAAATTGGAGTGGAAAGAGGCTGAAAGTCATGCCTGGTAAACAATCCATAGGTACAGCAGCGTCGTCTGCATATGGTTGTTCTTACCACCCCCCCCCCTTTCACCGACAATGTCCACCTACCGCCCCTGAGACTCTAGTAACACTCTCTCACCATATCTTAGCCATTTTACTATTGTAAAGGCCCTGGCCTCGACGTGTGTTCGGGTCGCTCTTAAACAATAATTCCACCCTCCCCCCTATAATGACAATGTCTACATATTTGATGGATTAGTGAGCCGTTTGATGAATAAATGAACGATAATTCATTCATTGCTTTGACAATATTTTTTTTCTAATGAATTACCGGTAAGTTAAGGTAAAGTCCTCGTGGGACTACTTGATAAACAGTCTATTTAAAATAATCTGGATAAATTTAGAAAATTACTCATTTATATTGATATAAAAAACAACAATACTAAAACCAGTTTGGTTTATTTAAACTTTATCTGTTTAAAAACTTATCTTCTTCTAAAAATAGGTTTATTTTTTTCTAAAACTTAATATTTATCCCAGTCTAAACAATAACCTCATTTCGTAATGTGACGCAACCTATTGGAAATCACGGTAATTCACCGTTCTATTTATAAATCCCAATGGAAAAAAAGATAAAGAATTAGGCCTCTTAAGATTATCTACACTAACTGGTATATAAAGCATATCTATAAATGATAAATAAAAGGTACTACAGGTAACTTCTTTTTAAGACGTTGAATACACAGGTAACCAATATCGGCAGGGCCCAGTTACTGATTTTGTAGGTCCTAGGCACTAATTAATTAATTATGACTAATTTAATATTATAAAATTTTAAATTTAAAAAAAAAATTATTTATTATTCACTTTGTAGGCCCTATTTTTTGTTTGTAGGCCCTAGTCATGGTGCCTATAGTGCCTAGACCTTAATCGGGCCTTGAATATCGGTGAATTCATTAAGTGACAATGACAACTTGACTTGTCATGGCTCGGATTTACCCGAACCTAGTTCATTTGTTACGGCATAGCAGAAAGTTTCCATAAATGAATTGCCAAATTTTATTGTGATAAATTGAAGCAGAATAAAGGATTTTAACATTATGCCATTTCATCCTGTGTTTAATGAGAGTTTAAAACAGAATTGTTAAGTTTGGCAAACAACCTGTTAAGATCAAATAAAGAGAATAAAAAGTGTCTATAAATCTATATTTAGATTTTATTATGTGTAAACTTTTAGTTTGTTAACGTTTTGAGGAGAAATTAAAGAGTTCCAATTATTTACACTTAAACTCTGCCAGAGACCAGAAATTCGTGAAAAGGAGATAGTAATAAATAGTCACTTCTGGGGGAGTACCATTTTATTAGGACTACTATTAATATTGCTAGTCATAGGCGATTTTCACTAAAGTAATCCTTTTGCACGCAAGGGGAAGTAACGAGTACAATTTAAATTTTAGCCCAATCACAAGCGGAGTTACCATTTTCTGTGTACAAATTACAATCTTTAAAAAAACTGAGCACAATTATATTGTAGCCTTTTGTATGCCTACGTAATTATATAAAGTTACACTTAGATTTATTTGGTAAAAGAAAACAATCTTTAAAAGATACTTCTAAATAAGCTTATACAATATGCTTTATTAGATAATATTTTAATTTCAGTGGCATAAATAGCTTTTGTGGCCACAGGTGTACGCTTTAAGTCGCACGGTTTCCATTCTAAAAATATTTCAGTACGGCAGATGCCGCACAGGCTGGTGGTAAAGTAAGTCCGCCATTGTGTCATTCTATTTTTAGAAGACAAAGGAATAGGAGACAAGCTTGTAATGATACTGATAAATATATAATAGCCTACATGGAAAACCTATTCAAAGTTTAAATAATAATCGAAAAAATCCACCAATTTTACTTTGGCATAACCACAACGATTTCCTAGAAACAAGAACAATATTAACAGCATTTTATATTTTGGTGAGACTTCCATTCATCAATTGTTTTCTTCTATATATTAATATTAATTTACTTATTTGATTGGCATATTCATTTATTATAGACATAATGTTTTAAATCTGTAATTTAATTTACGAACCAGGGCTCTATTTTCAGAAGAAAAACATTAATACCGGTAGTATTAAAAATATTTATTTAGATTAAAAAAAAAAGAGAAAACTTGACTAAACGAAAACAAAAATAAAATGTGTACCTTCCGAGAAAATTATGACGTGTAACCCTTTTTAGTCATTTTCAAAGAACCATCGCTAAGATACTTCTGATGAAATCAACGAATATTTCAATAAAAGAAAAGCCAAAAGTAAATATAAACGAATATTTTTTTTTTAATTGATAAGATACTCTTTTGAGATTTGGTCTCGGTTAGGGGGCCCTGATCTTCTTCCTTACATAAATACCACAATCTCATGAGTGGCTTTTTTTTTGTCCCTTCGGAAATACCAAAACTGAACACGTCATAAACAATGTATAAAAGTGAAGGCATTAGTTTATTTGTGAACCTTGACGCTTCTAAAGAAATGTTTGTAAAGAAATGGTTGGTGTTTTTGTTTTTGAACATCTGATGGACGAGTAAAATCAACGTTGTTGAAACTCAAATTTTCAAAATTATATCACCTTTGTAAGTCAAACGCTTCAGTTTTCCAGATTGCTTGATAACATATTTAGAGTACACCTACGTTTTTGTTCATTTATTGCATTGTTTAAAAGTAAATGGGATACTATAGTCTGTTGTTACACATTGAGCTTTTATTACGTCTTCTTCGGTCATAGGCATATACCTTAAGCCAAGGCCGTAGCCAGGATTTTGTTTGGGGGGGGGGGGCTGTGCGGTTTGGGTGGGGGGCTGTGCGGAGAGTTTTATATAAGAAAAAATTGCAACACAATGATAAAGTAGTGTACTTTATAATAGAATTTTGATATTTAGAATTAATTTTGGGGGGGGGGGGGGGCTACTGCCCCCCCCTAGTCCCCCCCCGGATACGGCCTTGTCTTAAGCTATAGGCTTATGCATGTGCCTTAGGTACATAGACTTATTGTTTTTGTTTCAGAATGTCTGTTAGTATTTTTAATCTGGCCAATATACATTTAAATTATAATAATTTCAAATTTAATTGTAATATACAACAATATAAACCTAGAACAGCGTTTAGTCAAACATAAGTTATTTTCATTTATAATGTCAGTGGAGTGAATAGGTTTAGGCTAAATATATATTATTAATTCCAACTGTGTATACAGGCTGAGATACCTTGGCGGTACGATAACGCTTTACACATCTGGCAATAATTCGACGTAAAAACGGAACTAAAAAATTGTAGAGACGGTAAAAGAGAAAAACTAAAATCATAAAAAGCCTGCAAAGGGAATCATTCAAATTAATGATTTTAGATACATTGACCCTGCTTCTCCTTCAAAAGAGCTGACTGAATCAGTGAAAATAAGTTTCAACACTTGTCATATTCAGCCTGAAAATGCTGAGCGTAATATGCAGCCAGGCAATTTACGCTTTGAGCAACACAGATTAAGAACATTTGCAAACTATCCATTGCTGGCTCCTAAATCACCAGTCCTCTTGGCAGAATCTGGTTTTGTTTACACTGGTAAAGACGATGCTGTCACTTGTGTATTTTGCCATGTAGTTAAAAAATCCTGGTCACTTGAAGACTGCATTTTAGAAGTTCATGCAACGATATCACCTGGTTGTCCTTTGGTAAACGGCATCAGATGTGGAAATGTCCCTCTGACATATAATCAGTCCTTCACCTTTCAAGAAGTGCTAGAGAAGCTAAGATCAAACGAAGAAGAGAACGTGGGTTCATTTCATGCTGGGAACTTAGAAACCAGTTTACAAAGCAACTTAGAACCCAGTTTACAGACGGGAGAAACTGTGACCTCATTCCAACAAAGAGAGAACCAGCAACTTACAGATTTATCAAGTCAAACAAATAGTAAGCCAATTTCTAACGTTTCTATAGTTAATTATCTAAGCCAGTGGTCCCCAACCCCCTGGCCGAGGACCGTTATCAGCAGGGCTAGCCTTACGAACTGAGGGGCCCAATTAAATGGATGCTTGCCAGGCCCCTCTTCTAAATTTTTTTACAATAACATTTTAATACATTTTTTTTTACCATGATTGCTAAATGTAAATTGCGGGACCCCTGCCAGGCACAAGGCCCAATTTGGAGCAATCGGTCAAATCAGCCAAACGCCGGCCCTAGTTGACGGTCCGTGGATCAATTGGTACCGAACCACCCAAGAAATATGTAATTATTTCGTTTTGACGATTTACTGTGGTGTATTTCTCTCGGGATAATACGGCGTTCCATTGAAGATAGGTTAACCGGGAGCTGAGCGGCATTAGAATTGTAAATAAAAACAATCTAAAATATAAATAGTCAACGCAGCATTCCCCCCTCCCCCCGGTGTAATTATCCGTGGCGAGAAAAAGATAGAGGACCACTGATATAAGCCAATTAGATTTTCTTAATAATAATACAACTTTATCATAAAAAAGATCATTTTTTATGATTAAATCAATATAATTTATGTCTTTTGTTCTGACAGCTGTATCAAATCAACCTGCGTCTGCAGCTAGAGACTTGCTACAAGTTCCATCTGAAGCTAATACAAGCCAGGCGCAATCAAGCAATATAAACACAGTGAATAATTTCCCTCATTCATCAGCAGACTTTCAAAATAC
The DNA here is from genome assembly GCA_021962125.1 of Bulinus truncatus. Taxonomy (NCBI): domain Eukaryota; kingdom Metazoa; phylum Mollusca; class Gastropoda; family Planorbidae; genus Bulinus; species Bulinus truncatus. Next base: position 1,170,083 of record JAGDYQ010000033.1, read on the forward strand.
AGCCAATCAAAATACGTCTTCCAATTCAAATGGTCCAACGTATTCTGAACTTGGCATCGTCACTGACAGACCAAAACGTCCTGAGTATGCTCTTAGATCTGAGAGACTAAAAACATTTTCAAGTTGGCCAAGAGGACACCACATTCAATCCTCTGTACTTGCTGATGCTGGCTTTTATTATGCAGGTAAATACTTGCTAAAAGTTTTGTTTACGTTACTTATGTTTGTCACTGAGGAATAAAAAAAACATAAACAAGTACAAATGTAAAAAAATGCAAAAAGAATACGAAAAACTAACATCTACAGAAAGTCAGGGCAGTGTTACACATTTAGTCATATTAATTTTTATTTTTTATAAAAAAAGGTTACGGCGACTGTGCCAGGTGTTTCTACTGTGGTGGAGGTCTACGTAACTGGGAAGATGACGATGACGTCTGGGTGGAACATGCCAGGTGGTTTGCAAGATGTTCTTTTATTAGGCAACGTTTAGGCCAGATTTTCGTTGATACAGTTCAGGAGTTGAATAAAACATTAGAAAAGGTAAAAGAAAATAATTGCATATAAATTAAATGTATAATTTATTTATGTTTAGATAGAATTAAGTCAATGATACAAATGTACTAAGTTTTGTATGTTTGTTCTTAGGTTGTAAATATTTAAAAGTATAAACACTAAGGATTTTAAAATTAACCTTATCTATAAAATACTGTGCTATTAAAATGACTTTTCAGATTCCTTACAGTGCAGTCATTAACAAAATTGGACCTTTTGCATTAACTTACCAAATAGGTCAGATTTTATTTAGAAAGAAAAAAAAATACTTTTTATTTAGTAATGTATATAATATTATATTTTATTAAAACTTGTATTTATTTAGTACAAGGAAGAGACGAAAAAAAATTATTGTATTAAAATGAAATTCTTAAATGAAATTTTGTTATTTCTTTCAGATATAAAAGATGACATACTCAAAAAAGATCCTGCCATAAAAACAGTTGTAGAACTAGGAATTCCTCAGAAATCTGCATTGGAAATGGCCAAAATAATTAAATCAGAAGGTATTAAATTTAAATCATTATTTAAAAAATGTAATTAAAATATGTCTCACATAAAAAGGGGAAAAACTATTTGAAAAATTGAACAAGACTTAATATTTAAAGCAAGTTACCTCTTAGTGTTTTAGTTAAATAAAAAAAAAAAGTGATGTTAGTTTGATGAGGCTCATACACTTACTGGTGATACATTTTAATTTCCTACAGTTGAACAAATTATTAATTACAGATGCTGTTTTATCTTCCGACAAACTGTTAATGAGAATAAAACAAGAAAATCCAAACTCGTTTCATATCCCCAGACATTTAGTGCAACAAATTGAATCAATATGTTCAGAGAGAGACTTGGGTAATATAATACATTAGCATTATTCTTTGTTATACTTTATACATGTATTACATATTTTTTGAAAATCTTTTTACCCATTATCATATATCATATTTTTATTTAAATTTTGCAATTTAATATTTCACTTGTAAGATCCTCAATCAACAATTTAAAAAAAATTGTAAATTTTTAATGTTGCATTTTTAATTATGTTTAGAAATGTTCAATAAAAAAAAAAAATTTTAACAGAAAAAAACAAAACTTTGGTACCAAAAAGCATTTTAAAAGTAAAAAAAAACAAAAAATCAAAGTATAAATAATAAGAAACATAATAGCTTAATAATTACAAAAATACAATAAAATATTTATTCAAATGTTTATTGTTTATATTTGTTTTAAATTGCAGAAAATATCACTCAATTAAAGGAAAGTAACAACATATTACGTCAACAAACTGTCTGTAAGATCTGTATGGACAAAGAAGTAGAAATTGTATTTCTACCCTGTGGTCATTTGGTGTCTTGTGCTGAATGTGCCTCAGCAATGAAAGACTGTCCAGTTTGTCGTAAACATATAAAAGGGTCTGTCCGAGCTTTCATCAGCTAAAGAATCTGATTTTTTAAAATTATTTTATGATATAAAACTTTTTTCAAACCATTTTTTTAATTGAATTTTTTCTTACAAAAATTAAATGATTGAGGCTTTATAAATAGGAATAATATAATTCTCTACACTTTTTAAAATTATTTTCACATTAATACTAAAGACTTTTTTTACATTTTGACCAAATAATAATGTTTATTAAGATCTTCATTTTTTGAATACTTTTTTTATATTTATAGTTAACTTAAATTTCATATTATTAATCAAATAGGCCTAAGTATTAAAAAAAAAAACCCACATTACAATAAACATGTTATATGTAAATTGAATGAAATAGTGTTCATGTACTCAACATTGAAGAAAAAGGTCTTTCCTTCTAGTGGCTAATTTCTAACTTATATATTGTTTATAACTGTACTCTAGTCATATAAATATATTATTGATAAGGTGATTTTTGCAATCCTATACAGTTAAATATTGATACATATACAGCTTATGTCATTACATTAAAGAAACAGTATATTTAATTTCTAATTATAAAAATGTATATACAAGTAATTTATTTAACGCATGTTTATCATTAATGTAAATTGTTACCTACACTTATTTTATTTTTTCATTTTAAAAAGAATAAATTATGTTAAACAGTGATTAATTAGTTAGTTCCTTTTTATGTATGTCTTCTCAAGTGTTTTAAAGAAATATCAATGGAAATAACTTATCAGCTACAACTTTTTTGTTATAGTTATGGTTTTATCTATGATATACAAACAACTTTTGAATTAAATTTGATGCTTTTTCTATGAGTAGGCCTTGAAACAACATAATAATTTTTAGAATGGATTTCTTAAATCCATAAGATACTAAAATAATATCAGATTGTTTATTGAGCAATCAAAAATGAATGATGAAATATAATTTTGTTAGATTAGATAGCTAATTTTTTTAAAAATTTACATTCGCTGTATTGTTATGGCGGTGTATGCTATGCTGTTGTTATGACTAGTAGGACTATATAACAATGTGATAACCATTCTTGTTAATTGATGCTGATTCTCAGAAAGGAATTTTAAATCCATTTCTGATAACTGCGATCGCTTATCGGCTTCTTGGCTAAGATGGAAGGGGTGGGATAAAAAGGTATTGTCAGAATGGCAGGACCAAGAAAAGCTCGCCTTTCTGGAAGCTCGGTAAGGAATAACCTACAAGGCTATATAGCTGCACATGGTTGGAAGGGGTATTTAAACACCATACCTGTATGGTAGCAGCTTTTTCCTGCGACCTTGACAGTTATGAAAAAATAAGTAAAAATGTCTGATAACTGCGTAAAATCTGTATAACAATATAATTAAAAAAATAATGAAAAGATATATATATATATATATATATATATATATAGAGAGAGAGAGAGAGAGAGAGAGAGAGAGAGAGAGGGAGAGAGAGAGAGAGAGAGAGAGAGAGAGAGAAAGGGGGAGGGAGAGAGAGAGAGGAGAGAGAAAATTAATTTTTTTTTTTTCTTTTCAGCAATTAAAAATATAAACTAACTGGTTAAAAATAGATGAAAAATAAACACTTCTAGTATTTGGGTCAATAAAATGTTTCCCTTCCCAAGCAGTCCACCGAGAGATGGGTGCCCTGCCCCCTTTCACGATCAACTGGAAAACACCCATGATTATCTTGTAGTTCTCGTCTATAAACGAACTGGTTAAAAATAGATGAAAAAAAAAATCACTTCTAGTCTTTAGGTCAATAAAATGTTTCCCTTCGATTTAATGAGTCATAAGCGTCATACCTATACGTCTATGGCGTAGTGATTTTTCAAGTGATCTTATTTTGACTACATTATGCAATGACTGAAAATACCATCCAATAGTAAATGAAAGAAAACGTAAATACGACTCAACAAAGAGAAACCCTCATAACGAGATTTACAGGATCACCATGGGTGTTTTCCAGTTGATTGTGCTGCAGGTCGTCTCATTTCTAACATATTCAGCCACAGATAACAATTTCAAAAAGTAATTTTATATTGTCTTAGATAAATTTATTGCTACATTAATAATTGGAAAATTATCTTTAATATTAAAGAAAAATAATTTTATGATTGATATTTATTCTTTATAAGGTAGGCATCCATGTATTATAAAATATTATTCAAACTGTTTTATTGCGATAATTTTTTTTGTCTTCTATTATTATTTAGCCAATAAAAATGTTAGATATATATTATTGTTTTTAATCTATCCATTTATGGGATATATTAATAAACGTTAATTCTATGGGTATGGCTTGTAATACAAGTTTATTTTTTTGTGATCACCAGATCAATAGTTATAAATGACATAGAAAGGTCAGGCAAAATTTAAACAGATACAACGTAATTAAACTTGGCCTATTTTTGAATTACTTAGCCCTATACATTTTGTGTATTTACTGTATGGGAAGACCAAGAAAAAACATGTGGAAAATTTAAAAAAAAAATGAATTGTTGTAAAAACATAAATGTCTTTTTTAGAGCAAGGTTTACAGCCTAAAGATGACCTTCTTTACTTTGTGTTTTCTTTTTAAGTTGTTTGGAATATTAGAATTTATGTGTGGATCAATTAAAAAAAAGTGCACGAACAATGATTCGAGCTGGAATTTGATTAAGTTCTTTTAGTGTACAATCCCCTTTCTCTCCACTGGCTGAGACTTAGATCAAAGCCCTATAGATAACTCGCTGCATTCCTCAACATCTGGGAACTGCCATATAAGCCAATGGCAAGCAAGCTACCCAACTGGTCCACTCTGTGGTCCGCCAGCCCTCGGCGCTCGAATAACACATGTTCCACGGTACAATTCCCTTTATCCAGGACCGACGGAAGGCGGGAAGACAATCAAAATACTTAAAGGGCCCCATCGCTTTCATTTTTTTCAAATTCGCGTTTTCACTTAAAATCGAGAGAATAGGGCCCCAGTTTTCGTAGTTTGTTAAGGGCCCTAAATTCACCTGCTGTGACTCTGCCTCATTCATTCAACCATCCATCCATTCATCCGCCTGTCTGTCTAATTAACTCTATATCTATCCATCTATGATTTAGTATGTGTGTGTCTGTCTCACAGTCTGACAAAATAGATATGGGCCTTTCTCAGAATTTTTTTCCCCAGTTTGATGAGATTAGCAGCTTACAAAACTAACCGATAAATGTTTCATAGCGAGTGATGTGGCCCTAGTGGGGGAGGGGGGGCTGTCCCACTATCCCAGGTAAACTGGCTCGTCTGGTCACATATTAGTCAATCTAACCTGTTTGATTTTATTTTTAATGTTTTCAATCATAAACTTGTATTCTTTGTACGTTGCTGAAATATTTTGTTTTGTTACTGACTTTGTTTAATATTATGAATAGTCAAAAAAGACGTTCCCATTACAGAAACATTTTTTAATATATAACAAATAATAGGTCCTATCATTAAAACTATTATTATGATTTCGGTCTTTCACCGAAATTTGTGAAATTCGTTAATTGAGAGTTTATTCAAAGAATGAATAAAAAAAATAAATAAAAACTAGTCTTTATTTAAAAGTTAGCTGCAAAAGGACAATCTGACGTCACTCAGAGCTTAGGGGAACCCTTTTACAAAATGTGTGTGTGTGTGTGAGGTGGTTGGAAGAGTGGGTGTACGACGTTTTCATTTTTCCCGAGCCACTAGGACGTAGTATTTGGATACCAGTGCTTACAGGCCGACTATCAATGAGAAGACTATCAATGACAAGACCTCTACAGTTTTGTCAGGCTCAAATGTGATGGCTGTTGTGAAACTTCAACGAGCTGTGTGTTGAACGATCCGCACATATTAAATGTCTGCTTGTTTGTATTGCCTGCGAGCTTGTGGTTGTTGTTGTGTGTAAAAAAAAATAGTGAGAGACAGATGGGATAGATACATGAAAAAAAATCACTTGTTTTAATACTTTTGTGTAAATTATAAATTGTACATTTTAAGGTAATGTACTTATACTGTTGAAAAACACATGAAAAAACGAATCAAACGGACATGTACAATATTAATTATGCAGTTTGTAGTGAAGTTTATTGTTGCATGACGCTCTCCGCCCACACTATTCCCCCTTTGAGACATGCATAGCTCTTTTCATTTATAAATATTGCTTGGGAATTTTCTGTGCTATTTTTGGACCATTCACTTTGGTGAGAGAAACTAAGCAACACGCATCAATGTAAGTTATTGTTTTACAATTGAATTAATCTTAAAATACTTATCTAATACTTAAAGAAAACTAATGCAATGATGACAAACAAATAATAAATTGCACATATATTTATTACTGAACATACATTTAAAATTCGAAAACATTGTCCTTCGATCAATAGACAACTACAGGAATATAGCGTGATGCAATCACCAATCTATTTATAGTTTAGTTAAAATAACAAATGTATTTTATTTAACAATACTCGTGGAGTAGTGGGTTAACATTCATTACCTATTTAAATATATTTTAATTTCATGGTAAGTATTGCAATTTGCGCTAAATAGAAAAAAAAAATATCGCACACTCAACGCATATGTGTATGTGTACTTAACGGGGAAACTTTTTATACACCGTTCCGGAGTCTATTTTTAGATATTACGGTCGTCAGCCAATGGATTTCATAGAAATATTGTCAAAGTGTTAAGTACGTCACAAGTATTGAATGAAAAGAAGTTTGGCACTAAGCCCGATGAAATGACATTAGCAGCTGGTAACTTGGATACTAGCAGACTGTGTTGGACATAACTAATGAATAAATATAAGGTCACGCTGTACAGGCAATTCACATGCATACACACACTCACACTCACACACACACACATACACACACACACGCACACAAACACACACACACATACTCACACATACACACAAACACTCGGCCCCCCAACACATATATATATATATATATATATATATATATATATATATATATATGAGCGTTCAAGTTTACGGTAACATGGTTGGTGTAAACACATCCACACGCATAATTGATGTCAACCAGTTTCAGCGCCCCGCCCCCCCTCCCCATCCCCCCAATCCTTTCTTTATCACATACATTATATGAAAGGGGGGGGGGGGCAGCCATCTCTCGTTGGACATTGGCCAAAGTTATTAATAGCTATGGAACTTTCCACTCTTTCGTATTTCGTCATAAGAGCTGTGTGTTTTTTTACGGCAACCCACTTGGGTATATTGTATCCAGATCTAGACATGTGTGACCAGTGGCGTACCGTCAATGTTCCCGTTTAAACTGAACATTTTTGGTAAAGAAAGCTAAAATACAAAGGAAGAGTAAATATATCACTAATCACTCTCCTTTACCACTCCCTCACATGCCTGTTTGGATAAGCAAACATCAGAATGTTCGTCGTATCCCCCTAGGCCAGCTAGTACCCGGCTTAGGGACACTAGTTCACACTAGTGCAATTAAGGTGCAACGTATTCGACAAAGTTAACCAGCACGTTGCAAAGTGGAGACGAGATGATCTAGTTGTAGGAATTCCCAAATGGCTAAAAAAAAACCTATATCACTAATGTTAAATCTATATAACCTTTTTTTTTACAGAATTGAAAATAATTTTCAGCTTTATTAGTATCGATTTTATTTTTTATTTTTTTTTACAAATAAGTTAGGGTGTCCACCTTTTTATAATTTACAGACTAAATCTTCAACAACCGGGAAATATGGCAGATGTGGTATCGACTGGTTCCGTGGAACAACCGAGAAATGTGGCAGATGTGGTATCGACTGGTTCCGTGGAACAACCGAGAAATGTGGCAGATGTGGTATCGACTGGTTCCGTGGAACAACCGAGAAATGCGGCTGATGTGGTATCGACTGGTTCCGTGGAACAACCGGGAAATGTGGCAGATGTGGTATCGACTGGTTCCGTGGAACAACCGGGAAATGTGGCAGATGGTATCGACTGGTTCCGTGGAACAACCGGGAAATGTGGCAGATGTGGTATCGACTGGTTCCGTGGAACAACCGGGAAATGTAGCGAGATGTATTATCGACTGGTGTATTTGAACCAACGGAAAATGTGGCAGCAGTGGTACCGACTGGTGTATTTGAACCAACGGGAAATGTGGCAGCAGTGGTATCGACTGGTTTTGTGGAACAACCTGAAAATATGGCAGCAGTGGTATCGACTGGTTCCGTGGAACAACTGGAAAATATGGCAGCAGTGGTATCGACTAGTTTTGTGGAACACCCGGAAAATATGGCAGCAGTGGTATCGACTGGTTTTGTGGAACAACCGGAAAATATGGCAGCAGTGGTATCGACTAGTTTTGTTGCACAACCAGGAAATATAGCATCGGCAGGATCAGACAGTGTCACTGTTGATTCGCCAGAGATTGGTATCGAAGAGAGCCACATCGGAAATTCCCTACCAATAGTATCTGATCATGTTCCTTACATACAGACGTCATCAAACCGAAGCAGCAACGAGAGCAGCAAGACGTTGACATGTTCAGATCTAGGAATCATCCAAGAGAGACCAAAGTTTCCGAGCTACTCTTTGAAACAAAACCGATTGAAATCACTGGCCAACTGGCCACAAACTGGAAACGTTGATATCGAAAGGATTTCAGATGCTGGATTTTATCATGAAGGTACACATTATTTACTGCTATAGATTAGATGATACTCTACAAGATGACACTGTACTTGAATAAACGCATATAACTGTGTAAAGAACAAAAATCTAATTTTTTTAGTTAATAATGTATGTACCATGTACTTGAACTAAAACTACAAATGATAATGAACCAACCGATCAGCCCGTATTGTTTTTATAATCTCCTTACATAGCTTCTTTAAAGTTTGTGCTACATCCCTTGTGTGCGTAACCAGCATTAATTGCACAAGGGCTGAACTCTTAAAAATGCAGCACCATTAGCGTGCTAACAACGAATTGTAAACAACGAATTGCTAACAACGTTAGATTCCGCCCCTGATGACGGCAAAGTAAATGTTTCCCGAAGACGGTCGCACCTCCTCCCTACCCCACCACGGCACGCCTCTACATACCTGACATCATTGCAAAACAAATACCGTCTTAGATTGAATTGTAAGTGTAACATCTGAAGTGAATTTAGCAACTGCCCAGTATTTACGTAAATTATGATAAAAGTATTGCTTGTCAGATACAATCAATCGTATTCCTATAGTTAATAAGAACACACACAACAACAACTTAAAAATATTTAGGGCCTATATACAATTTTTTTTTTCTGCTAAGGAGGTGGACAATTAACATGCTTTTATTGCGGTGGAGGTTTCACTAAATGGAACGATAAAAATGACATCTATGTGGAGCATGCAAGGCGGTACGGTAAATGTGCTTATATCAACCAAAAGTTGGGCAGGCAGTTCGTGGCAGCAGTTGAAGAACTCAAAAATATAAAGATAAGGTATTGTGTTGTCTATGTTATGTTATCTTTATCAAACTAGTTCTATTTCACATTTAATTATTATAAACATTACGTCTGTCACATATTTTCGGAACCTATTATATCTCTGTACCAATGTGATGAATTACATGACGCGACCTAGGCCAGTGAAGATAGTCATTTACATCAATGAACACGGTCCATTTCACTATGCTGCAATAGAAATAACGTACAATACAACTCTTTTTATTTCTAGTGTGAAGCTCAATAATATTTAATTTCGATAATACAAAACTTTGTTAAAAAATGACCAGGAAACTATTTGGAGAAAATTCTTTAAAAATCTGGCAACATTTTTCGCAATTAAGTCTCTTTTTTTCCTTTAAATTTTATCGATAGTTTTGGAATATCGGACTTTTAAAAGTATTTAGTGAATAACCTTTCGGCCTGCCCGCGTGTTTTAGTCAATACTTGTGACCTAATTCGATCATGCGCAATTAGGTTAAGTATTTTTTTAAAACATGACAAAGTACATTTCTTCAGACAATGTCTGCTAAACTGGCACACTTTAAGAGAATATACGATAAAGTAAATTATAAAAGATATCACATGACTTTGTTGAGTGTTTTGTGTTATGCATAAGCTCACTTTGTATAAAGCTTGTGAAAAGTAAACATGATAGTTCGAACTTGTATGTACATGAAACCACAACATCACTCAAACATTACCTCAGCTCTGATCATATGGGGAAGTAAAAAAAAAAAGCTGTTTTAATATATTCCGTGTATTTTATTTTATCTTCAGATCACGTATAAAATGGTGACTGATAAAATGGGACACTTCGCCAGTTTAATAGGTATATATACACAGGTAATTATAAAATCATTAATTAGAATTGAACTTACGAAGAAAGGAGTGAGAGAGGGAGGAAGAAGACCATGGATCGGGAAAAGTGGAGAAGAGTAGTATGACAGGCCAGGGTCTCTAAATGGGCTGTAGAGCCAAATGAAGAAGAAAAAAGAAGAATTTACGTGGATTTTATGCCAAAAGAGAGAAACGTAGTTTGTATGTAAAAAAACAACAACATAAAGTTGATTGCTCACACGAAGAAAGTCATCAAAATCTAAACACTATTTGCTTCACCCGGCATTTTATAAATGGGCTCATGTCCAGAGGGTTTTTGTCATAGTTGTCTCTTTCCAGCTGAAATACTTTTCAAATTATAAAGAGTGCATAATCTTGCCGATGGTGGAAAAGCTTATGGTCACTTCACCAAAAACAAATATCAATTCTTCATTTTTAATAGATTCTTGTTATATATATATATATATATATATATATAATATATATATATATATATATATATATATATATATATATATATATATATATATATATATATAAAATATTAAAAATGTCTACAGTTCTAAAGAGGGACTGATGACTATGGCATATTATGTGTAGAATTCATTTTTGGGATTGCGTGGCATAGTAAACCCAGCCGCCTTTTACTTCCTCTTGGTATCTCTGGTTCTTAACAGGCTGCCCCTAATAGTCATTTAGGACCGTTCACTTAAATTTTTGTACCTGTCTGAGGAATTATTTTCAACATGTTATGACACGTTGCTAAAAAAAAAAAATTGGTTATTTTTTTTCTAAATACAATTTTGTATTTCAATGCGAAATTTCTGTGAAAAGTTAGACCTATCATGCAGATAATTTGAGACGGCACTGTAGTCAGTATACTGATGATTTTTTTTTTAACTCAGTCATTTAATTGTGTCATATTTTAGACAATAAAGGCAACCGATTTGAAGAGAGACCCTAAAAAGTTAAAGTTTTAATAGAATCTGGATATCAGGAAGAAGAAGTCTTGAACATAGCACATCAGTTGACATCAGAAGGTAACTACACGATTTGACCTATATTATTTTATTTATTTTGATATAATAACAACAACCGGTAAAAAAATATTGATGGTATTAAAAAAGTAATTATATAGCCTGAACATTGTAATATATTCATTACAATATATAAAACATTATAATATATCAAACCATTATAACATATAGTCGACCAATGATAATCAATCAAGAGCAGTGCATTTAATTTATCAGATGTTTACACTGCAGTCAAATGTATAATTATATATAGATTTATCAGCTGACATCCTTCTAGAGAGGCTGATTCAAAGTGAAGATAATGTTGGATCATCATTTAGTCAAAGAACGTTGGAAACTATCTGAAGACACGTGAGACTCTCTGATAATCAAGGTAATATATGAAAAACAAATATTCTTAACCAGAATACAACAAAAGGATACATAATTTATTTAGCACATAGTCTACATGTTCCGTTTAAATTTTAGTTTATGTAGATTAAATCCTGAGATATCATTTTCCTTATTAATTGTACAACAATACAAGACAAGATTAAGTCAGATTATTTATTAAAATAGGCTTTTAATTACTTTCACTTTCAAGTTTGTATGTGGATATAATAAACTGGACTAAATTTAGTATTTACCTTCGTTGATAAATAGTAATAAATAAATAAAAAATATGTATATCTAGATTTCCACACCTAATGATTATAATAATATTAATGTTAATTTGCAAATATATTAGTTGGATCTAAGGAAAATATTTTTTTGTGGTTTTAAAAATCATTCTAAAAAAAGTTTTGCTTTAATTATTCACAAGTAAAATCTAATAA
>JAGDYQ010000033.1:1182710-1230926 GCA_021962125.1 Bulinus truncatus
CGAATAACACATGTTCCACGGTACAATTCCCTTTCTTATCCAGGACCGACGGAAGGCGGGAAGACACAATCAAAATACTTAAAGGGGCCCCATCGCTTTCATTTTTTCAAATTCGCGTTTTCACTTAAAATCGAGAGAATAGGGGCCCCAGTTTTCGTAGTTTGTTAAAGGGCCCCTAAATTCACCTGCTGTGACTCTGCCTCATTCATTCAACCATCCATCCATTCATCCGCCTGTCTGTCTAATTAACTCTATATCTATCCATCTATGATTTAGTATGTGTGTGTCTGTCTCACAGTCTGACAAAATAGATATGGGCCTTTCTCAGAATTTTTTTCCCCAGTTTGATGAGATTAGCAGCTTACAAAACTAACCGATAAATGTTTCATAGCGAGTGATGTGGCCCTAGTGGGGGAGGGGGGCTGTCCCAACTATCCCAGGTAAACTGGCTCGTCTGGTCACATATTAGTCAATCTAACCTGTTTGATTTTATTTTTAATGTTTTCAATCATAAACTTGTATTCTTTGTACGTTGCTGAAATATTTTGTTTTGTTACTGACTTTGTTTAATATTATGAATAGTCAAAAAAGACGTTCCCATTACAGAAACATTTTTTAATATATAACAAATAATAGGTCCTATCATTAAAACTATTATTATGATTTCGGTCTTTCACCGAAATTTGTGAAATTCGTTAATTGAGAGTTTATTCAAAGAATGAATAAAAAAAATAAATAAAAACTAGTCTTTATTTAAAAGTTAGCTGCAAAAGGACAATCTGACGTCACTCAGAGCTTAGGGGAACCCTTTTACAAAATGTGTGTGTGTGTGGAGGTGGTTGGAAGAGTGGGTGTACGACGTTTTCATTTTTCCCGAGCCACTAGGACGTAGTATTTGGATACCAGTGCTTACAGGCCGACTATCAATGAGAAGACTATCAATGACAAGACCTCTACAGTTTTGTCAGGCTCAAATGTGATGGCTGTTGTGAAACTTCAACGAGCTGTGTGTTGAACGATCCGCACATATTAAATGTCTGCTTGTTTGTATTGCCTGCGAGCTTGTGGTTGTTGTTGTGTGTAAAAAAAAAAATAGTGAGAGACAGATGGGATAGATACATGAAAAAAAAAAATCACTTGTTTTAATACTTTTGTGTAAATTATAAATTGTACATTTTAAGGTAATGTACTTATACTGTTGAAAAACACATGAAAAAACGAATCAAACGGACATGTACAATATTAATTATGCAGTTTGTAGTGAAGTTTATTGTTGCATGACGCTCTCCGCCCACACTATTCCCCCTTTGAGACATGCATAGCTCTTTTCATTTATAAATATTGCTTGGGAATTTTCTGTGCTATTTTTGGACCATTCACTTTGGTGAGAGAAACTAAGCAACACGCATCAATGTAAGTTATTGTTTTACAATTGAATTAATCTTAAAATACTTATCTAATACTTAAAGAAAACTAATGCAATGATGACAAACAAATAATAAATTGCACATATATTTATTACTGAACATACATTTAAAATTCGAAAACATTGTCCTTCGATCAATAGACAACTACAGGAATATAGCGTGATGCAATCACCAATCTATTTATAGTTTAGTTAAAATAACAAATGTATTTTATTTAACAATACTCGTGGAGTAGTGGGTTAACATTCATTACCTATTTAAATATATTTTAATTTCATGGTAAGTATTGCAATTTGCGCTAAATAGAAAAAAAAAATATCGCACACTCAACGCATATGTGTATGTGTACTTAACGGGGAAACTTTTTATACACCGTTCCGGAGTCTATTTTTAGATATTACGGTCGTCAGCCAATGGATTTCATAGAAATATTGTCAAAGTGTTAAGTACGTCACAAGTATTGAATGAAAGAAGTTTGGCACTAAGCCCGATGAAATGACATTAGCAGCTGGTAACTTGGATACTAGCAGACTGTGTTGGACATAACTAATGAATAAATATAAGGTCACGCTGTACAGGCAATTCACATGCATACACACACTCACACTCACACACACACACATACACACACACACGCACACAAACACACACACATACTCACACATACACACAAACACTCGGCCCCCCAACACATATATATATATATATATATATATATATATATATATATATATATATGAGCGTTCAAGTTTACGGTAACATGGTTGGTGTAAACACATCCACACGCATAATTGATGTCAACCAGTTTCAGCGCCCCGCCCCCCCCCCCATCCCCCCCAATCCTTTCTTTATCACATACATTATATGAAAGGGGGGGGGGGGCAGCCATCTCTCGTTGGACATTGGCCAAAGTTATTAATAGCTATGGAACTTTCCACTCTTTCGTATTTCGTCATAAGAGCTGTGTGTTTTTTTACGGCAACCCACTTGGGTATATTGTATCCAGATCTAGACATGTGTGACCAGTGGCGTACCGTCAATGTTCCCGTTTAAACTGAACATTTTTGGTAAAGAAAGCTAAAATACAAAGGAAGAGTAAATATATCACTAATCACTCTCCTTTACCACTCCCTCACATGCCTGTTTGGATAAGCAAACATCAGAATGTTCGTCGTATCCCCCTAGGCCAGCTAGTACCCGGCTTAGGGACACTAGTTCACACTAGTGCAATTAAGGTGCAACGTATTCGACAAAGTTAACCAGCACGTTGCAAAGTGGAGACGAGATGATCTAGTTGTAGGAATTCCCAAATGGCTAAAAAAAAAACCTATATCACTAATGTTAAATCTATATAACCTTTTTTTTTTACAGAATTGAAAAATAATTTTCAGCTTTATTAGTATCGATTTTATTTTTTATTTTTTTTTACAAATAAGTTAGGGTGTCCACCTTTTTATAATTTACAGACTAAATCTTCAACAACCGGGAAATATGGCAGATGTGGTATCGACTGGTTCCGTGGAACAACCGAGAAATGTGGCAGATGTGGTATCGACTGGTTCCGTGGAACAACCGAGAAATGTGGCAGATGTGGTATCGACTGGTTCCGTGGAACAACCGAGAAATGCGGCTGATGTGGTATCGACTGGTTCCGTGGAACAACCGGGAAATGTGGCAGATGTGGTATCGACTGGTTCCGTGGAACAACCGGGAAATGTGGCAGATGTGGTATCGACTGGTTCCGTGGAACAACCGGGAAATGTGGCAGATGTGGTATCGACTGGTTCCGTGGAACAACCGGGAAATGTGGCAGATGTATTATCGACTGGTGTATTTGAACCAACGGAAAATGTGGCAGCAGTGGTACCGACTGGTGTATTTGAACCAACGGGAAATGTGGCAGCAGTGGTATCGACTGGTTTTGTGGAACAACCTGAAAATATGGCAGCAGTGGTATCGACTGGTTCCGTGGAACAACTGGAAAATATGGCAGCAGTGGTATCGACTAGTTTTGTGGAACACCCGGAAAATATGGCAGCAGTGGTATCGACTGGTTTTGTGGAACAACCGGAAAATATGGCAGCAGTGGTATCGACTAGTTTTGTTGCACAACCAGGAAATATAGCATCGGCAGGATCAGACAGTGTCACTGTTGATTCGCCAGAGATTGGTATCGAAGAGAGCCACATCGGAAATTCCCTACCAATAGTATCTGATCATGTTCCTTACATACAGACGTCATCAAACCGAAGCAGCAACGAGAGCAGCAAGACGTTGACATGTTCAGATCTAGGAATCATCCAAGAGAGACCAAAGTTTCCGAGCTACTCTTTGAAACAAAACCGATTGAAATCACTGGCCAACTGGCCACAAACTGGAAACGTTGATATCGAAAGGATTTCAGATGCTGGATTTTATCATGAAGGTACACATTATTTACTGCTATAGATTAGATGATACTCTACAAGATGACACTGTACTTGAATAAACGCATATAACTGTGTAAAGAACAAAAATCTAATTTTTTTAGTTAATAATGTATGTACCATGTACTTGAACTAAAACTACAAATGATAATGAACCAACCGATCAGCCCGTATTGTTTTTATAATCTCCTTACATAGCTTCTTTAAAGTTTATGCTACATCCCTTGTGTGCGTAACCAGCATTAATTGCACAAGGGCTGAACTCTTAAAAAATGCAGCACCATTAGCGTGCTAACAACGAATTGTAAACAACGAATTGCTAACAACGTTAGATTCCGCCCCTGATGACGGCAAAGTAAATGTTTCCCGAAGACGGTCGCACCTCCTCCCTACCCCACCACGGCACGCCTCTACATACCTGACATCATTGCAAAACAAATACCGTCTTAGATTGAATTGTAAGTGTAACATCTGAAGTGAATTTAGCAACTGCCCAGTATTTACGTAAATTATGATAAAAAGTATTGCTTGTCAGATACAATCAATCGTATTCCTATAGTTAATAAGAACACACACAACAACAACTTAAAAATATTTAGGGCCTATATACAATTTTTTTTTCTGCTAAGGAGGTGGACAATTAACATGCTTTTATTGCGGTGGAGGTTTCACTAAATGGAACGATAAAAATGACATCTATGTGGAGCATGCAAGGCGGTACGGTAAATGTGCTTATATCAACCAAAAGTTGGGCAGGCAGTTCGTGGCAGCAGTTGAAGAACTCAAAAAATATAAAGATAAGGTATTGTGTTGTCTATGTTATGTTATCTTTATCAAACTAGTTCTATTTCACATTTAATTATTATAAACATTACGTCTGTATATTTTCGGAACCTATTATATCTCTGTACCAATGTGATGAATTACATGACGCGACCTAGGCCAGTGAAGATAGTCATTTACATCAATGAACACGGTCCATTTCACTATGCTGCAATAGAAATAACGTACAATACAACTCTTTTTATTTCTAGTGTGAAGCTCAATAATATTTAATTTCGATAATACAAAACTTTGTTAAAAAATGACCAGGAAACTATTTGGAGAAAATTCTTTAAAAATCTGGCAACATTTTTCGCAATTAAGTCTCTTTTTTTCCTTTAAATTTTATCGATAGTTTTGGAATATCGGACTTTTAAAAGTATTTAGTGAATAACCTTCGCCTGCCTGCGTGTTTTAGTCAATACTTGTGACCTAATTCGATCATGCGCAATTAGGTTAAGTATTTTTTTAAAACATGACAAAGTACATTTCTTCAGACAATGTCTGCTAAACTGGCACACTTTAAGAGAATATACGATAAAGTAAATTATAAAAGATATCACATGACTTTGTTGAGTGTTTTGTGTTATGCATAAGCTCACTTTGTATAAAGCTTGTGAAAAGTAAACATGATAGTTCGAACTTGTATGTACATGAAACCACAACATCACTCAAACATTACCTCAGCTCTGATCATATGGGGAAGTAAAAAAAAAAAGCTGTTTTAATATATTCCGTGTATTTTATTTTATCTTCAGATCACGTATAAAATGGTGACTGATAAAATGGGACACTTCGCCAGTTTAATAGGTAAATATATACACAGGTAATTATAAAATCATTAATTAGAATTGAACTTACGAAGAAAGGAGTGAGAGAGTGGAGGAAGAAGACCATGGATCGGGAAAAGTGGAGAAGAGTAGTATGACAGGCCAGGTCTCTAAATGGGCTGTAGAGCCAAATGAAGAAGAAAAAGAAGAATTTACGTGGATTTTATGCCAAAAGAGAGAAACGTAGTTTGTATGTAAAAAAAACAACAACATAAAGTTGATTGCTCACACGAAGAAAGTCATCAAAATCTAAACACTATTTGCTTCACCGGCATTTTATAAATGGGCTCATGTCCAGAGGTTTTTGTCATAGTTGTCTCTTTCCATTGAAATACTTTTCAAATTATAAAGAGTGCATAATCTTGCCGATGGTGGGAAAAGCTTATGGTCACTTCACCAAAAACAAATATCAATTCTCATTTTTAATAGATTCTTGTTATATATATATATATATATATATAATATATATATATATATATATATATATATATATATATATATATATATATATATATATAAAATATTGTGTGTCTACAGTTCTAAAGAGGGACTGATGACTATGGGCATATTATGTGTAGAATTCATTTTTGGGATTGCGTGGCTAGCACCCAGCCGCCTTTACTTCCTCTTGGTATCTCTGGTTCTTAACAGGCTGCCCCTAATAGTCATTTAGGACCGTTCACTTAAATTTTTGTACCTGTCTGAGGAATTATTTTCAACATGTTAGTACACGTTGCTAAAAAAAAAAATTGGTTATTTTTTTTCTAAATACAATTTTATTTCAATGCGAAATTTCTGTGAAAAGTTAGACCTATCATGCAGATAATTTGAGACGGCACTGTAGTCAGATACTGATGATTTTTTTTTTAACTCAGTCATTTAATTGTGTCATATTTTAGACAATAAAGGCAACCGATTGAAGAGAGACCCTGCAGTTAAAGTTTTAATAGAATCTGGATATCAGGAAGAAGAAGTCTTGAACATAGCACATCAGTTGACATCAGAAGGTAACTACACGATTTGACCTATATTATTTTATTTATTTTGATATAATAACAACAACCGGTAAAAAAATATTGATGGTATTAAAAAGTAATTATATAGCCTGAACATTGTAATATATTCATTACAATATATAAAACATTATAATATATAAACCATTATAACATATAGTCGACCAATGATAATCAATCAAGAGCAGTGCATTTAATTTATCAGATGTTTACACTGCAGTCAATGTATAATTATATATAGATTTATCAGCTGACATCCTTCTAGAGAGGCTGATTCAGCAAGATAATGTTGATCATCATTTAGTCAAAGAACGTTGGAAACTATCTGAAGACACGAGACTCTCTGATAATCAAGGTAATATATGAAAAAACAAATATTCTTAACCAGAATACAACAAAAGGATACATAATTTATTTAGCACATAGTCTACATGTTCCGTTTAAATTTAGTTTATGTAGATTAAATCCTGAGATATCATTTTCCTTATTAATTGTACAACAATACAAGACAAGATTAAGTCAGATTATTTATTAAAATAGGCTTTTAATTACTTTCACTTTCTGTTTGTATGTGGATATAATAAACTGGACTAAATTTGTATTTACCTTCGTTGATAAATAGTAATAAATAAATAAAAAAATATGTATATCTAGATTTACACCCACGATTATAATAATATTAATGTTAATTTGCAAATATATTAGTTGGATCTAAGGAAAATATTTTTTTTGTTTAAAATCATTCTAAAAAAAGTTTTGCTTTAATTATTCACAAGTAAAATCTAATAACCCAATTATTACACTTTTACCAATTACCAATGTAAATATTAAATTGATTGAAATCTTCAAACATTAAAAGACATGTTGAAAATTGGCTCAAATAAAATTTTGGTGTTAAACATATTGAATGAAATATATATTTCCCCTTATTTCACACGAGGTGTGACTTGAATTCCTCAGTGAATTTAATTTGATATACAATAGGCAATTAGTTCAAACTAGTCGTCTCGCGGCGGAACTTACGCCGCCTTATCAGTCAATATAATTAATGTAATTATTTTTAAAAAATTAGCAATCAAACAAAATAACAGGCTGACTTATTCGGAAAAAATACATACAATGCAAAGTTGAACTTTGACCTATCATTAGCAGACTTTATGGTCAATATCTGGTACCTTCCAGCAACTTGTCTTTTTTATTTATTGTTTACAGATTTTTAGTTAATTCTTTAAATGCCTTCATTGTCGATGAGCTGCCAGACTTAATTTGCTCTATATTGGTTAGATATATTTGAATGCCTTTTTTAAGATCAGAATTTTTTTCATTCAGATTCTAACAAACATATTTCCAGGGGTGGGTGTTTTAATATGCATTGCTTTTTATTTTTGGTTCACTTTGTGTCTGCCTCAATCCACCCCTTCCCCCAGCACACTATAGTGTTATTTTGATGTAAGATTTTTTTTCCATTCAAGCCATGCCTGTTTTGTATATTTTTTTAAGACTTGCTCAACACAGCTTACGATTCTTTTAATATTACATTCATCCTACACTATTCAGTACAGTTAGATGTTAGTTAATATTTTTTTTTGAAACAGTTAACATTTGTTTGTAATGCGCCATACATATTTATAATTTACTTAATCGGGATTTTCCCCTAAACAGCAGCACAAAAATATCAAAACAAAAGATTTCACCATATCTAATATTTTATTGTCTACACTTCAGCAATGAATGTGTTCTCTTGACCCACTTTTAGCCTAGTGTTAGCGCCGGGCCCAGCCACAGGATTTTCACATCTTATCTATATTTATACACCATTTTTTGAATTCTAAAATTGGAAATTAGTTCAATATTACTTTATTCTTTTTTTCATTAATCAGTTGACAGATTCTATTCTATGTAAAACATTCCCCCATCTTACGCGGTTAAACGGCAACATTATTTACCGCGACTGGGATAAATGAGAAATTAAAATGATCCGGTTTTATGAAAGAAATTAGAAAACAACGTGAGTTATCGAACGTTGTTGAACTCGTCTTGATTTCTGTGACGTATTCGGGAATAATTCAGGAATTCTCACAGGCCGCCGTTGTCTCACAAGGTTGGGCGAATAAGAAATATATATATATATATATATATATATATATATATATATATATATATATACAGGGTTGTTAACAATACTCTTAAATTGTATCGTCAATACTGATACCAATACTTCATGAAAATAGAATCGCCAATACCAATACAAATACTCAAGTAAAAATGTATTGCCAAAATTGATACCGATACAATACCGATACTTTTGAGAACAACAAACTATTTTTATTTAAAATATAATGAGTTCAAGTTTTTCAAGTTAAAAAAAAATGAAAACAATAAAATACAATGTCAAAGCACAAATTTAACGCTAATCACTTTAGTACTTGACGGATGGCCAAGTGGTGGAGATAATCGACTGTCGACTTCAGAGTCATGGGTTCAATCCTCGGTAAGAACAAAGGGAATTTTCCCACAAGTTCACCCAGTTTTAAATAGGTATTCGACTTTAAGCTGGGGAAGTAAAGGCGGCTGGGAGTTGTGCTAACCACACAATCCCTTCATATGCCGAGGTCATAGAAACAGATGAATCCCCGATGGCCCGTCAAGGCTAATGGAACTTTACTATTTCAAAACTTGGCAGCACATAAGAAGATCATCATTTCAAAACGATCATTGCTTAGCCTAGAACGTAATGGCATAAAAATACGCCAACCTAATGAAAACAGGCGCTCAACTCAGCACTAGCCGATCAACTCAGCAATATAGTTTCTTAATGCTTGGGTAGGTTGGGTATGGTGCTAATGACAGCATTTCTGATGAGTTATCTTCAAGATATCTGTCTACTTCAGCAGAACTTCACTCTTAAGCTGGTTCTGCCGCAGTGCAGTAAAACTGCACTGCTGACTGTATTGAAGTTGCCACCACCCTGCCGAGTAAGTGGAGTGGAAACTGCAGTCAGTGTACTGCAAACACGCTTAAAGTATCGTTCAACTTCAGCCTTGTGATCCAAGTTGTCTTGGTGGGGAGGTGGGTGGTATTAATAGTGGTAGGGCTGATGGTTATCATTACAAGCAGTGATTGAATTTATAAAAAAAAATTTAAAACAATGTATTAAAATCGCTATTGTTTTTCTGCAATTAGCTAATAGTGGCAACAGAAAAGTGTTGGTATCGAGTATCGAAAATTTTTCGCTTAAAATGTATCGGCGATACACAAAAAAATCAATACTTGATACAAAAAGGATCGGCAATACAGCAACCGATACTGAAAAAGTATCGTCGATACTGTATTGGCCGATACCGATACTTCGATACCAACAACCCTGTGTATATATATATATATAGATGTAAAAGTTACCATTAAAAAAGTTTGACACTAGTATTCAAATATAACCTTCCACAGCTCCAGACATCACAGAGTTGAAAAACAGTAACAAGGAGCTCCGTGAACAAAGAATGTGTAAGATTTGTATGGACAGCGAGGTGCATGTCGTATTTCTACCCTGTGGTCACTTGGTGGCCTGTACCGAGTGTGCTAGCGCCCTTCAGACATGTGCAGTGTGTAGAGAAACGATCAGAGCAGTTGTCAGAGCTTTCCTCACTTAAAACTTGCAAAGAATAACTTATTATCCATCAAACCGGTGTTTCCCAGACATTCGACATCTGTTTACCTCCTATTTTATTTATGTAACAAAAAAAAAAGACTTGCATACATTGTTTTTTACGGTCATGGTTTACCACAATGTCATGGTTTACCATAATGTCATTGTTTATCATAATGTCATGGTTTACCACAATGTCATGGTTTACCATAATGCCATTGTTTACCATGATGTCAGGGTTTACCATAATGTCAGGGTTTACCATAATGTCATGGTTTACCATAATATCATTGTTTACCATGATGTCATGGTTTACCATAATGTCATGGTTTATCATAATATCATTGTTTACCATAATGTCATTGTTTTCATTTCATCCGTTCATGTTTACCCGATGTTCTCAGACCGGTGCAGCGCATACCCCCGAAAAAACTATGTACGAACCCATTGGGGTACGCGCACCACACTTTCGGAAACACTGCACTAGACGAATGAGTCAACTCGACTTCTCATGATTAGAAAATAAAAACATCAACTCATTGTTTATTCAAAAAAAAATGATTTCGTGTAGTTGTTTATCTTTCGTCTGTTTTTTTTTTTATTTATTGATATAAATTGTTAATTGCAAAAAAAAAAAAAATCAAAACAGACGTGTGTTCATAAACAACAAGCAAACATTTATTTTACATTCAACATCACCAATAGGCAGCTGTCGGTTTCTTTATCTCAACATCTGCTCTTATACGTAAATTATACGGTTCGGAATGATTTGTAAAAATATTTTACAGATATAATATATCTTGTTGTTTTTGAAACCCATATTTGTTTTCTTAATTAAAAAAACAGTTACATATTTGAAATAATTTATAAATGTTTACAATAAATAAGACTTTTTTAAAAATTTTCACCAATAACTCATTTATTCATTTAGTTAGTATGTACGCCATTTTGTACAAGTCACTTATACTCATTTGATATTAGCAACCATACAGTCTCCCTATTCATATGAATCGATCTGACTGAAAGCCAATTACTACTTACTATAAATATAATCTCTAAATACCCATCATTTAATTGTGTTAAATGAGTGTAAATTGTGTTAAATGAGAGCAAATTGTGTTTTTCTTAGTCCAAAGATAATAACGTCACAGCACACCTGGGTTTGGTAGAGATATAATGGTATATATTACAACGGTATTTTAACGAACTAAAGTATGACGGTATTTAGTAAAACGGTAGATAGCCTAAAAAAGATTTATCAACAACTTTCATTTTTGTATGTGTTTTTTAAGTGTTTTATTGAAATAAAGTTGTTATGAATATTCAAATTCGTGAAGTTCGACTGTTCGACCCTCGATTATGAAAATAACGATTGAAATTATTTCAGAACTTGAATAAGAATAAGAATTGAAATTATTTCAGAACTTGAATAAGAATAAGAATAGAAATTAATTACAGCGAATAGAATAAAAATAAGAATTGAAATTATTTTTAGAACTGAAATATCAATGCTATAAACGAACTGGTTAAAAATAGATGAAAAAAAATCACTTCTAGTATTTGGGTCAATAAAATGTTTCCATTCTATTCAATGAGTCATAAGCGTCATACCTATACGTCTATGACGTAGGAATTTTTCAAGTGATCTTGTTTTGACTACATTATGTAATGCCTGAAAATACCATCCAATAGTAAATGAAAGAAAACTGATATAAATACGTCACATCACAGAGAAACCCTCATGACGAGAAGTACAGGATCACCATGGGTGTTTTCCAGTTGATAGTGCTGCAGGTCGTCTCATTTCTAACATATTCAGCGACAGATAATTTTAAAAAGTAAGTCTTGCCCATTTAGTTAAATCTATAACTAAATTAATTATGGGAAATAGTCTTTTAAAATTAAAGCATAAATGAACTTTATGCTTGATATTTATTCATTAATGCACGCATTTTAAAATATTATTAAAACTAATTTTTATTCTAATAATTTTGATGTCATCTACAGTTATTTAGCTAATAAATTGTGTTAGTTTATATTATTTTTAATTTGTCCATTTATTCATTATATTTTTGTATGTTTCTTTATAATTTGTTTCTGTTATAGACTACTCAGTTGTAGCGTTTAAAAATGAAAATACATTCCTAATGCTGTAATAGACACAAATCATCTGTAGTCTTCGACCCAATTCCCGATCTATTTAAAACATTATGTATATAACGTAAACTGTCGGAAAAAACAACATAAACAGGTTGTGTTCTTATTCTGAATGAAAACTATAGTCATTTCGTTGCTAGGTTGTGTCTTTATTTAGACGCGTGGAAGGTCTCAATAATGTCACGTGATATAGAAAACAAAATCACTTAAATGAGTCACGCAGCAACAATGATTTATTATAACCAATGAAAATATCGCTAGGTTATAGAATACGAAGAACATGTCTATTTTTAACCGCACTTTGCCCTGTGTAAATCAAAGGAGTTTTCTCTTACGTACAGCGCTTTGCATTCCGGTAGACGAGAAATATATTTATAGTTTTAAGTAAGTTTTTTCTTCTTTTAAACACATTAAAAAGGCAAAATAAAAGCAAGAAGAAATAAAAACTTGAGGGTATATAAAAAAAAATGAGCGGCAGGCCCAAGATAAGGTTAGATTGTACTTTATCCTTGAAGGGGGACTACAGTGATTTGGCGTCCTTGATAGTAGCCGAGTTTGCCCATACGTTAGAAAGGCGATGAGTAGACCGAAACTGAAGTCTACATTAACGACTGGGACTACCCGTGCCAATAGTCCGGCAGATATGGGGGCTCCATGCTAATCGTTCATTTAGGCCTACATTTCATTCTTTCGTGTGGTTTGTCTTAAGAAAGGGCGGATCACCGAATTGAGTCGAGGGCCTAATTGGGTACGTAAATGTAACTGGCAGGCCCGTTAACTGGCGGCCCGACGACCAAGAGCAGGTAAATGGAGTGTTAAAATGAACTCATATAAATTTAAAGTAAACGCCATTTCACAATAAGCAAGTGATATGCTTCACAAGTATCGGACCGGATTAAAAAGTCCGGCTGGCCAGATTCAGTCTGCGGGGCCCTAGTTTACTACGGCTGTTCTAGCCCGATCACCATGCTCCTGGGTTAATGTTTCAACTCCCTGCGCGTCCAGTCAGCCACTTTTGTCTCCCGTGGTGCTTTCATGATCATTGCAGTATCGGCCATTGTGTGTACCCGAGGTGGACGACTTTTTGTAGCATCCTCCTCGGGTACACATCCTTGGGTAAACATCTCATCCGTACATGGACTTGATATTGAAACAAAAAAAAAAAACCCACGGAGATCAGTGAGTTTACCAAAAGTGGGAGTTGAACGGTGAAAAGGACTGCAACGATGTACCCAGCGTTAAGCAGCGGTTTAACGATATCGGCATTTTAAAACACTGCGCTCCTTTTTGGCACAGTAATGGATCGGCATTCGTAGATCCTATTCTAGTGCCACTGAAGCTGTTATATCACTGGCCTCAAAAGTTTATGAAAAATCTACATTTGCGCTTTTCTCGATGAAAAAGATTGTTTGAACGACAATTTTTATATGTAAGATTAACGGAAAGGTTAGCCACGTATTCCATTGTGCTGTGAAATCATAACATGGCAAAGAAAATGTCACAACCTCAGTGCCCGGGTATGTACAGGTGAAAATAGAAGGTTTTGTTTGTTTTTAATTAATGTCTACTGAAATGTGAACAATGTAATGTTTAGGAGGATAGAGATAGTGATCCAACAGTTAAAACAGTTGATTGCTAATATATGTATAATCATATTGTTAATCATCTATGTTTTTTTTTAATCACTCAGATTGATATAGTCTAATTTCCAATTTCAGTCCACATAAACTAACCATCATTCAGTGTGGACTTTTGAGTAAACTTAGTTCCCCTAGAAGAAACATTACCGTTATTAATATGGACAGATGGTTTTACAAAAATTAATTGCACTTTAAATATCTAAATAAACTATGTAGTTAAATGTAGTCCTATGCAACAATTAAAAGTATTTAAGTCAAAACAAGTTTTTATTTCATTATAAAGTATCACTAGTTTATTTGTATTTTAAATACAATATATATATATATATATATATATATATATATATATAATCTATCTATATATTTATTTAGATAATCTATCTAACCTAATTAGGATAAATCTATCTATATATCTATATATAACAATTAACAGTCTGTAAATGACAGTAATCAGACTGTCGTAGTGAGATGATAACAAGTTCAGAAAAAAAGGAGAAAAAAACAACAACAACAACAGAGAAACACTAAGTTATCTTTCAGGTAAAATACTTTCCAATGTCAGTTCATGTTCTTTATTGTTGACTTGTTATCATATTTTAAGTCCTACCAACTGTATCCATGCAGGTCATGTACACAGTGCATGGTTATATCCATCGAAGATGATTGTTGTAATCGTCGTAACACAAGTCACAAGAGGGGAACACGTACAGTCCAGATAGACAATGTACATTTCTAGAATGATCCACAAACTATAAAATGCCCAAGGAAATAGTTAAAACATTTATTGTGTTATTTTCTTTTTGTATAGAGTTTTGAACTTTTTTCTCCCTTATACATTTCTGTACCATTGACTATTGATTCAAATGGTTTCAACTAACAAAGGCAATAGATTTGTTTAGTAGGCTTTATATGTTTCTGTACCATTGTCTATCGATTCAAATGTTTTAACTAACAATGGCCTAATGCATTATTTTATTAAAAAATTTACTGAACCATATTTAACAATTATTATTATTTTATAATTAATTTAAAGCGTTTTTCATATTTAATTAGCTTCCGAGTTAGCAATAATCTTGTTTAACCTCCTTAGTATTATAAGCTTCCGCGTACAGGTGAATCCATTTGATTGGCTTTCTTAAAAATATATTCTGTGGGTTGATACACCCGTCTGATGGAACTATAAGTGTATATCATGCCTCGTTTTCAACCTGTGATTTTCGTACTCTGCCGTAACGCGAGAAGTGTATGATATTGCCCAAATACCGTTGAATCCCTCCCCCCCTCCCTAACACCCCTAAGCCATCCACATCCACACACAAATATAATATTAATTATTTAATAAAAACTTGGTACCTTTTCATATCTTTAAACAGAGAAAAACATAATTTTCTCGTTTTATATTCAAACACATAGATGATTTGTGGTTGACACAACGTGTTTAATGAATTTGTCTATTTTCAATATTTTAAGGGATGATCCAGTTAACATGAAGCTCCTTAGTTAGTTCTGGTCAGGGCCGGATTAAGATTTCATAAGGCCTAAATTACTCTCGAGATATATGTCCCTTTTATATTATGCCAGTGCCAGATACTTATATATATATATATATATATATATATATATATATATATATATATATAACCATTGCTCACTCGGACAATTTTTGGGCCCGCCCCCCAAGGAAGTAGGGACCCTAAGCTAGAGCTTGATTGAATCCTACATGTGTTTGGGTTGTAGATTAAAAAAAAAGCCGTGTAATTCTATCAACCAGTTTTTGTTTTTGTTTTTTATTTTACGTATTTAATTTGTATGATTTTCTCAATCTACAGAGGTGGTAAAGGATTGCAGTTAAGAAAGAAAAAGACAAAAAAATTACAGAATGACACGAAATGTAACACAAGTCAGAAGGGATTAAATCAAGATAAAAAAGATGTCACAAATAAGAGTAATGAAGTGAATACATAAAGAGAGCGACAGTAAGTGCAAAACTAAAGATGTCGGTGATAAAGACCACGGCTCTCCTTGCAAATCATCCAATGGCTGTGAGTCTCACCCGGAGAGTTCTTTCAGCATCAATGATGTATTTACTTGAAGCACTTCCGCATCAAACCGCAGACAATTGATGTCTATCACCTGACCAGACATGGAGAAAGCGATCTTCAACCCGATTTATTAAAGCATGAGATCAACAGATTAGGAACTTTTGCCAAATATCCAGCATCGGCTCCCAAATCTGCTGTCCTTCTGGCAGAATCTGGATTTGTTTACACGGGAGGGGGGCAAAATGAAGACGACACTGTCACTTGCGTGTTTTGTCAGGGAGTTAAAAAATCTTGGAGAACAGAAGACAATGTTGACGAAATTCACCGAACCGTATCACCCAACTGTCCTTTGATGAGAGGTCTAATTTGTGGAAACGTCCCCATAGCTCTCAGTTGCTCACCATCTGCAAATTTTCTAGAACTGCTTGAGAAACTAAGAATCAAGGAAACGCTACCATTAAACTCGGCAAGAAATACCTCTAATGATCGAACTCAGCCTCTAAGCACGGTAGATGTATCCTCTCCAGTAAGGCTTGAGACCGGAGGGAATGAAAGGTCTGTAGAGCAACACCTGACAATAACAACAGAAACAGAAAACCCCGCCAATTTACCTTTAGGCGATACAGATGTTTCAACTATCAATGGTGAAATAGCTAACAATAGTTCATCAAATACACCACACGCCAACTCTGCAACTGTAGATGTAAACTCTATCAATAGTGAAATACTCAACAATAGTTCATCAAATACACCACACGCCAACTCTGCTACTGTAGGTGCAAACTCTCACCGGCCAGCCGAGATCTCAAATACAACCAATCAAAACACAAGAAATCTAAATACAGCCACTCAAAACACAAGCAATATAAATACAGCCAATCAAAATACATCTTCCAATGCTAATGGCCCAACGTATTCCGAACTTGGCATCGTCACTGACAGACCAAAACGTTCTGAGTATGCTCTTAGATCTGAGAGACTAAAAACGTTTTCAAGCTGGCCAAGAGGACATCATATTCAACCTACAGTACTTGCTGATGCTGGATTTTATTTTGCTGGTGAGTAGAAACAAAACAGCCATCTTAATATTGATATTAGACAATGGCTTGACAATTTAACTGATTCACTTTAATTACACTGTATAATATATTATTTTTTTAATTAAGTGTAAGAGATACTTCAATAAGCTTCTTTGTTTGCTTAACAGGTTATGGTGACTGTGCCAGATGTTTCTACTGTGGAGGTGGTTTACGTAACTGGGAAGATGACGATGACGTCTGGGTGGAACATGCCAGGTGGTTCTCAAGATGCTCTTTTATACGTCAACGCCTAGGCCAGATTTTCGTTGATACAGTTCAGGAGTTAAATAAAACATTAGACAAGGTAAAAGAAAATGCAATAAATTTTTGTTTAAATTATTCATATTCTCCGATGAGTTCTAAAATTTTGTGGTGCAAATGGAAAGCTTTAAAAAAAACGCTCATTATATCTTTAAAAAAAAACAAATTTTACTGGTATAATAGTCAAAGTAATAACAGCTTTTTTATAAAAAGATTTTTTTCCTTTCAGATTCCTTACAGTGCAGTAATGAACAAAATTGGAGCATTTGCAGCAACATATCAACTAGGTCAGCCTTGTTGATTTTTATTGTCTTCCTTCCAATTTTAGTAGTTCATACAAACGATTGAAAAAATGGCTTTTTAGTCTTACTTTGAAAGTCAAATAATATTATTTTTAGAGCGCATAATTTTAATCCAATGAAAATGTTGATACAATTCAGATGTAAAGGATGACTCTCTTAAGAAAGATCCTGCAGTCAAATCGGTTGTTGAACTTGGAATTCCACAAAATATTGCTTTGGAGATGGCAAAAATAATAAAAGGAGAAGGTATTTATTTAAAGAAAGAGTTAACATGAATTTAAAGAAAGAGTTAACATGAATTTAAAGAAAGAGTTAACATCAATTTAAGGAAAGAATTAACATCAATTTAAAGAAAGAGCTTGAAATTGATGTTTGAAATATATTACAGTTCTATAAACAAAATCTGAAAAAAAAATAGCTTTTTAAAAAGGATAAAATGTCAAGAATTACAGTTAAAGTGAAAAGGTTAAAGCTGCAGAATCTATCATCATTTAACTTTTGCCTCCAGATTCTGTTTTATCATCTGACAAATTGCTGCTGAGAATAAAAGAAGAAAGACCAGAGCAAGTACAGATACCAGAACATTTAGTACAACAGATTGAATCACTTGGGTCTGATAGAGATTCAGGTATAGAAATACAAATAATTAATGAATGAAAATACAACTACTTCAGTTATAAGTAATACTTATTATTGTAATAAAATAAAAAAAAATCTTTAAAAATATTTATACTAAGTTTTGTATTTGTTTAAACATAGCTATTACATTTTATTTGAAATAATACAGCGTAAAGGAATATTCTTTAAGAAAATTTAGCATATATTAACTTTTGATTCAAAAGATTTTTTTTTCAGTTAGATTTAAAACTTAATCTATATTTGCATTAGCCAATATTTAAAACTTTGATAATTGAAAAAAAAATATTTATGGTAATAATTTAGAGGAAGAAATGTTGTTTTTTAATTATCTTATTTTATTCATATGAAAAAAAATGCAAATTTTAGTTAAATTCAATTTGACATCATATCTCAATATTAATATTTTTTATTCCCAGAGAAAATCAATTCATTGAAGGAGAACAACAACATATTACGTCAACAGACTGTCTGTAAGATCTGTATGGACAAGGAAGTGGAAATTGTATTTCTACCCTGTGGTCATCTGGTGTCTTGTGCTGAATGTGCTTCAGCAATGAAAGACTGTCCAGTATGTCGTAAACATGTTAAAGGGACCGTCCGAGCTTTTATAAGCTAGAAAAAAGTTTACTTAACAATGTTATTCTTTAATGCTCAATTATATGTTAAACTATATACATTATAATTGATATTTATTTACCCAAACTGTTATAATGAACAAAATTACTTTTTAAATGTTTCCTAATGTATTTTTAAAACATCTTGAATTATTCACATATAATTTTTTAGTTGTTTTTCAAAACTTATAATTTAATGAACTAATTAATATATTTTTTAAATAATTAAAGTTAATATGTTTTTTAATGTATAATTCAACAAACTATGTTACTAAATCTGTGATATTAAACGATTATTTTTTTCAATGATTATATACTAGAATATTAAACGTTATACCAAGAGCATTTAGCACCAAAGTTTGTTCATCTCAATGTCTATTCAAATTATTGCCCCTTGTACAATATACCTTCACTTATTTATTACTTTAACAAATATTTCTCCAGACTAAATGCAACTACGATGCAACTTTTCTTGTGGAATCTCAGGAATATAGAATATGAACATTTTTGTTAAATTAATATAAATGAAAATTTAATGCAATCAACATAAATGAACAAGTATCAAATAAGATAAAAAAGACTCTTTATACGCTATCATAACAACAGTGTACACATTAAAAATATACTCATACTTTTATACATCTTATTTAATTGGACAAGATTTCAAAGCTTTTAGGTTTTGAAAAAAAAAAACAAATATTTCTATTTTTTCAGCAAGCGTTAGTTTAAGCCATGGGCGTATCGGATGGACACCCACCAGCCACCCTATACTTACGCCACCGAACATTAGACAAATTTATTCAATAATTGCAATAAACCTTACGTATATTAATCAACTGTATTTGTTTTAATTACATCTACACAAATATTTACGCTCTTCCTTTGTATTTATTTTTTTGTTGAAAAAGTAAACAAAAACGGGTTAATTTTTTACTTTTTTTTTAAACTGTCTAAAGTTTTGTTAACAATTGCTTTTTTTTAAAAAAAAAATTGTATACACACCTTTGTGTTCAGACATTGATTAAATTCTATTTATTAAAACTGATACTGTAGTTTTGTGTTTTTTTTATTTAACATCTCACAGACTCTAATTAAACATTACATGTGACAGCCCTTGCTCTGGGCGGATGTAGGGCTTCTTAACACATAAACTGCTTGACCACTTGCCCAGGTCCAAAATGTTTGAGTACATAAACTAACTAATTCTACCACGAGGTGGACTCTCAAAAGCCATTACATTCCCATGCCCTGAAATACTATCTAATGCCCCAATTTTCTGGTTGCGAAGTAAAGAACCGCCAATGCCCTAACACCTCCCTGGTTACCAGAGCCGTAGGTAGTCATATTGACGCCCTGTGCAAGTTATACTCCCTCCGCCACTGCTGGGTTCGACAATGTATTGTACACCAGTAATGATGATGATCTATATATAAGTCACCTAGTATCCTAATCCATACGAACTACTCGTGTTGTAGGCTATCTAATCAGGAAACACTAATCAAAAAATGTGTAAATCTATGTAGTTATAAATCGAACATATATAGGCTTTATATGTGGTCTATATATTGAGTTCCATTCAATTTCTAGATATGTAATCAATTATCAGAATCGTTCTTATTATTAATGTAGTTATAAATCGAGTTTCATACACTTTATAAATTTATAATCTGTAATCGGAGTGTGTGTGTAAAGTCCCTGTAAGGATGAGATGAAATCTCTTAGATCTTATAAACTACTAATGGGACGGTTTTTATGGTGCCCTTATTTCATCTCCACCATAGCCGATAGTGCAATATATCGGGGACTTGAGCCAATACCTGAAAAAATTCCTTGGTCTTCACCGGAGATCGATCCAGGTACCGCAGACCATCCGTCCCCTCAGTAATCGCAGTGAATCTTATTATTAATTAATGTATTATAAATTAATCATATATTATATGTGGTCTGTATATTGAATATCATACACCATCTAAATAAATAATATGTAATCAGTCTTCTTATAGTAACTAAGTAAAGTTCCCTTAGTCCTAACGGGCCATCAGGGCAGATGAAGTGCAGAATTCATCTGTTTCTATAACCTCGGCATATGAAGGGATTGTGTGGTTAGCACAACGCCCAGCCGCCTTTACTTCCCCCAACTTTAAGTCAGGTACCCATTTAAAGCTGAGAGACTACTTCGCACCAAATTTCACCTGGGAAAATTCCATGGGCCTCACCGAGGATCGAACCCAGGACTCTCGGGTCGACAGTCGAGTATCTACACCACTTGGCCATCCGTCCTACTCCCAGCGCAAAATGACAAAGTAAACACATTAAGTACTGATTTTTGTTTTTAAATAGGGCGCCCTAAGTGACCCAACATGTACTTTTGTCTACGGCCCCCAAATATAACTGAGAGTGGCCCAAAAGATCCAAGAAAGACAGTTTGTGTAATGTACTTAATGCAAATGACTGTCGCACTGTTGTGGTCCTGTTCGTCGCTGTTGGAATTCAGTATTCAAGGCTTTATATGTATTAATACATTAGGGAAACCATTCCTTTCAGTGAAGTTGATCAAATACTTTCGACTGGTGTGGCTATTGAGAACTTTACTTACGAGGGCATTGTAAATTAACTACGTCCTGCTCCTCATCCTAGCTGGTTTTTAAAATAAAAAAAAAATAATTATGAGTTCACATTTCTTAACTTATTGCCAAATTTAACATCGTTTAAATTTTTTTTTGAAAAGACTTGTCGTCCCTGGCTTCAAGACAGTTTAAATTTTGGAAAACTAAATAATTTGAAAGTCTTCATTTCAAGGAAGAAAATTATAAAGAAGCAGAATGATCGAAAAAATGTTGTGTGTCAGCCCCGGGCACCACTAAATATATTTATCATATTGCCAACACACATATAATAGTCATAATGAAAGACTATAACAAAAAGTATAAATCATTATTATTTTATTTTTAGAAAAGTTATTATTAATATATATATATATGTATATTATATATATATATATATATATATATATATATATATATATATATATATATATATATATATATTATTATACATAAAATATCACACATTATTTTTTTCTCAATCCGTACAGTCTAATTTGTCTCATCCAATAAAGGCTCTCACAGTCCCTTTCAGTGGTTTCCTGCAGACCGGACAGTCATTCAGAGCACCGGCACATTCGGCACAAGACACCAGGTGACCACAGGGCAGAAACACAACCTCTACGTCTTTGTCCATGCAGATTTTACATCGCAATTGTTCACGGAGACAATTATTTACTTCTTTGACTTTATCCATTGATTCTGAAAGTATACATAACAAACCACTGAATATATTTGTATATATATATATATATATATATATATATATATATATATATGTATGTATGTATTCATATGTAAATATCATTAAGAAAGCACATCTTTTTTTTTACAAACTCCTCTATCATTAACTCAAATAACCATGCCGCCATGTATTATTTCCTTTATATATATAACATATATATTTCAAACACAAAAGAGACACACGGATGTGTTTCACTTCCCGGAGTCTTCACCCAAATTATCAATCTTTTTTTTTTTTTGTTTTTTTTTTCTAAACAATTTTTTTTAAAATACTGTTTATATACTGTTCCTAAAACGTATGATTGGCTTGGTGGCAAATGAAATAAATTCATTAAATTTACCTAAATCAGCAGCGACTGGGGATTTCTGTAAATGCTTCAACATGTCCCCCGTGACAGACACAGGGTACCCCATGGATCTGTATTTATTTAACAGCAGATCAGCCGATAGTGGGTTGTCTGTTGTTAAAACAGAAGAAAATAAACTTTTTTAATGTAAATTAAATATGTAAATTTTATTTATTTATTTATTTATTTTTTTTTTGCAATTTAGTTAGACTTTTAAAGCAGAGGTCGGCAATCGGGTGGTCCGCGGACTATAAGTGGTCTAAAAAATGTACAAAAAATGTACAAAAGAAAATAAGTGTTAAAGCGAAATTTATTAATGAATTTTAATTGGGCCCCGCGCCTGGCAGGGGCGCTGAAATTTAAATATAGCATATTACGTCATAGCTATTGTCACACGCTTTTTAAGATTAGAAGAGGAGCTTCGCAAGGAACTGTTAAATTGTGCGCCGCAATTTCTAAGACCGGTCCCTGGTGGTAGGCTTTAATAAAATAGAAATGATAAAGTTTGTTTCATGGGGAAAAGATTGTAAAATTAGGGTTACTTGGAAATAAAAGTTAACAAATTGCGTGGTCCTTCACGTCCGAAAGGTTGTCGTTCGCTGCTTTAAAGCTTCAAATAGAATTCTTTGCTTGCTTATTAATTAGCGCATTAGTTTTAAATTACTTCAAACAGTTAAAAATGTAAAAAGCGAACATTAAAACATGAAAACTGAAGAGCACAAATATTTTAAGTCGTCAATACAAATACTTTGACGTTTGACCAATGTTTTACCTTGCGACTTTATCTGACCAGCGACTTCAAGGACTTTAATTTCATCACATCCTGATTCTACCAGAACCTTTACAGCCGGGTCTCTCTTCAGAGGATTATTGATACTGTCTTTAAGGGAAAAAAAAAAGAAATACCATTTAAAAACTGGTTTCACTGACCTCTATTTCAATGAATGACTGAGTAACATACGAGGAGTGCTACTCACCAAGCTGAAATGCAAATGATGCAACCCCCATGTGTTCCTTGACCATCTCAAATGTTATCTGAGAAATTGAATGACACATAACGTAAATATTGTTTTTGAATTTGTTTAACGACTAAGCAAAAAAAAATAAATACATAAGGACGTTCTCTCATTCTCACTATAAACAGCATCTATCTATCTATCTATCTATCTATCTATCTATCTATCTATCTATCTATCTATCTATCTATCTATCTATCTATCTATCTATCTATCTATCTATCTATCTATCTATCTATCTATCTATCTATCTAACTATCTATCTATCTATCTATCTATCTATCTATCTATCTATCTATCTATCTATCTATCTATCTATCTATCTATCCCTGATCTCTCTCTCTCTCTCAATTTTTCTGAATGTGTTTGTATAACACTTTTAAAACAGATATTCGAATCAATTATTGTTGTTGTTTTTTTTGTACGGTGTGTGTGTGTGTGGTGGGGGGATAATTTTTTATGACTCTTTCATCCCAGTAAACTCGTTGGTTTAACTTTTGGCTTTAATTATTACACCTATTATTATTATTATCTGTCAACATGTAAGGTTGACGTGTTTAGTTCATGATTCTATAAAACACGAATAGGAAAGGTTATTTTTTTATAGAGCCCTTTTTTTGTCCACACCAAAGCCGAGTATAAAATGGACATGTAGCTACCACGGGGAAACGTAGACGACTGGACTCGCTTAGGATTTGAACCCTTGACTTACAGCATGCATATAGATCTCCCCACCAGGGTGTCACAGAGTCACCTACAATGACTTCAATAACAAAAAATAATGTTATTTCAAAATGTTATACAAAAAATATACATCAGTACCAGTTAGTGGCTTCGCTAAAAATGTTTGTGGCCTTCCAACAAAATAATTTATAGGACCTCATCTCCAAAAAAAATAAAAATGACAGTTTTACTGTGTCAAAATCATTAATATCTCCCGGCCCCCATCCTTAATCACGCTGTGGGGCTTGGAGGGGGGGGGAGGGGTACATGACACGTATCTGGACTCCATTAGTGACAGTCTATGGTCTTTTCAATTAAAACACATATTCCTAACAGTACCTTGTCTTTAGTCTTGTTTAGCTCCTGCACTGCGTCAACAAAGTTCTGTCCCAGAAGCTGTCTGATGTAGGCGCATTTGGGGAACCACCTGGCATGTTCCACCAACACGTTGTCTTCTTCCTCCCAGTTGCGCAGACCACCACCACAGAAAAAACACCTGGCGCAGTCGCCGTAACCTTTGACATTAGAAAAGTATGGCATTGTATCGTTTTAAATGTAGGTACATCTTTCATATTAAAAAATAATGGGCAATCAATTCTTTTAAAGAAGGCGGTAAACCACTTTACATTAAAAATTATGACATTAATAACAAAAAAAAAAAATAAGGCTTCTACGTTACAAAATCATACATTAGACTTTACATTAAAAACTTATGACATTAGTTCATTTCAAAATTGATAACTATTAAAAAACGTATAGAAGTTCGTTACAAAAGTAGTTATAGCCTTCACATTAAAAAACGTATGGCATTAGCTTATTAAAAAAGTAAATATACCTGCAATGTAATGTAAATACGTAGTATGCTTTATGTCTATAAAAGACACATTCTAAATAAGAATGAAATACCTGCATAATAAAACCCAGCATCTGCCAAATCATCAACTTGTATGTGGTGAGACCGTGGCCAGCTTGAAAAAGTTTTTTTCCTCTGTTCTTTCACGGCGTACTCACTTCTTTTAGGTCTCTCTGTTACTATGCCGAGCTCTGAGTACGTTGGACCCTGACCGCTACTTTTGGTGCTATTAGCATTTGAACTGCCATTTACACTAACTTGATGAGAGCTTGCGTTTTGTTGTGGTGTTGTGTTTACACTAGATGGTTCGTTTCGTTGTGAAGCGATGCTAGAACCTGTATTAATATTTTGAGGTTGGCTACTTTGTGTGTTATGAGGATCTGTACTTTTATCTGAAGTTATGGCTATTTGAGGTGGGTCGGGAATAGACTTTGTTGTTGTCAGTAGACCTGGGGTGGGTGTTGCTGAAGCATACGGTGCTGATGGCTGTTGGACTGATGGTGGCATCGTTATGTGAGCCTGCTCAAGGGTAGTAAAATGCTGATATAATGATCTCTCTGAAGCAGAGGTCTCTTTCACATCTGTGAATTGCGGGCGATTGAAATTATTTTGATTCGACTTGCTATTGACCGATGAATGGTTTGACTCTGAATAGGTTGCAGAAATGGACGAAATGTCGTCTGTCTGTAGCGTGTGTTCAGCATTTTTACGGACTGTATGTTTAGTTGTATGCGCTCTATCTTGTACACTGTGTTCTTGGCTAATCCATGGTGCAGCGTCTGTTTCCAGATCTAGTGAGTTCTTCGTTTTTTCGCTTTTTTCCCTAGAACTGCTTCCGTCAGAGTCAATGACATTCTGGTTGTTTATGGCATTGATGGGTACATTGTCGCTTTCTCTTCCCGTAACCATGGAGCAGTTTGGCGACATCAATCCGTGAATTTGAGTTACATTCTCATTCTCAAGCCAAATAGATTTTTTCCCGCAACAAGAGTAACACATGACTGTATCATCTGTGCCAGAGCCGATGTAAACAAAACCATTGCCAGCCAAAACTATAGCAGATTTGGCCGCAGTATAGGGATAAATACTAAAGGTGCCAAGTCTAAATATTTCATGTCTGAAATCCTTCCAGAGAATACCATTGATGTGTGTAGGATGATTGAGCATACTAGGCTCAACAGCAAAATAACACTGAACATCTACATGTCTTATATGAATATACTTAAGTGACAATAAATCTTCCATCAGTGTAGTTGTTGATATCTGTCCTTTACTTTTATCATAATTCTGTCGCCTTTTCTTAGCCACAAAATCATCGCGGTCTTTTTCAAAAACATCTTTATCTGCAAATAAATATATGTGAACGTAAGAATATGTCACATATGAATAAAGAATATTTAATTGAGCACAAAAGTGAATAGAAAAATTACTTAAAGGAGCTCAATGGGTATAGTTTTATTGTTAAATTTTCAAAATGTCTGAACATATGATCTGTTACCTTTGTTTAGCTAATCTCAACAGGAGCACATAACGGTTCTTTGATGTATTTGTTTATCTGATATTACAAACTAGATTAAATGTCTTCTCGATTCTATTTTATAGAGGATCGGTTAGTTTCTAAGCCTAATTTTATAGTTGAAAAAATCTACAACATCATGTATACCATTTAATAAGGATACACAATATTTCAGTTTAACATCTAGAAAAAAAAATGCCTTATTGACATAAAAAGGAGAAATGAAGCAAAATGAACAACGACGTCGTTTTCTGTGTACAAAAAAAATAATTATATGATAGAATGTAAGACAGAAAATATAGGAAGCCTTAATGAATTAGTAAAGTACTGTAATAAAATGTACGCTAACTTGTGTTA
The DNA here is from genome assembly GCA_021962125.1 of Bulinus truncatus. Taxonomy (NCBI): domain Eukaryota; kingdom Metazoa; phylum Mollusca; class Gastropoda; family Planorbidae; genus Bulinus; species Bulinus truncatus. Next base: position 1,209,765 of record JAGDYQ010000033.1, read on the forward strand.
CCTTCTTGTAAATCTGTATGATGTAAAGAAGAAACACCCTTACTAATTGAGGCACATTGCGGTAAATTCTGGAAACTGAAAATTCATACATTTACATTTAATTAACTTAAAATGTTATATTATGCAATTATAATACATATTTACAGATTGAATTTTCATATGGTTTAAATTGCCATCTTTTTAGCTTTATTTTATGAATGGAATCATTCCTAAAAGGAAACATGTATGAATTTTTAAAGCACAGAGCCAAGTTTATATAATTTTCTTTTCTTTAATGATTTACCCCTTTTAAAAAAATATATTAATGCCATACCAAATTTCTACTTTGCTGCAGCATTTTGATTTCTGCTTAGTTTGTCGTCCAGGAAACATTAGGCTTATGAATAATGCACTGTAAAAAAAATTAAAAACAAATAAAATTGTTTACTTTTATCTGTAAACTTAACAGTTTTTAAACTAAAATTGTTAACCTTAACAATAAATATTTTTATAAATGTTAACTTACCAGTAGAGACGTTCTAACATATTTGGTGAAATATTTTAGACTCTAATTTAAAAGTAACTGGCTAGACCCTGATACGATTTTCTAGGTTATTATCTGAAAAGGAGAGGTCCCTTTGACTGTGAATGTCCTAAACTGTTTACTAGTTTGCCTAACTATAAGAATAGACCAGTTTTTTCGGAAAACATTTTAATAAGCTTCTCTGTATTTAAGTATTTATACTGTAAACTAGCATAATCTTGCTTTACACAGGGAGCAATACTAACTTTAGTTTTCATGGAAACTATTTGAACAGATAAAACAAAAATCTATATTTATTAATTAAGCTGGATTCCTTTTTTTTAATTTCGCATTTAAACATTCATTTATATTAAAGGTATTATATTTTACACGAAGTTTGAAATAGATTTAACCGCAAAGCGATGAATAGCTCTTGTGTCTGAGTAGAGATAATGATACACATATACAAAACACGCTCAGACTCAAAGAGAAAAAATAACGTCTTATATTATGATACCCTGTTAAAGAACTGGTGTTTTAAGAAATGATGTTTTAAGACTTAGTATGATGTCATCTTCATTGCATGACATCACCATGTTACATACATTTTAATTATATAATAATTATGTCAATAAAAACGTTTTGATAAGATAAATAACTGAAAAACATATAGGCCAGTGTTCTGTAATACAGCAGATGCAAAAGGTTCATATCTCTCTAGATCATACAAGCAGTGCCGGATAAAGGCTACTGTACACCTAAGGCTTACAGTGCCAAACCTAGGGATTTGGTGGGCCCGGGGGGGGCTTGACTTCTTTGAGGGCCCCTGCATTTTGACATTCGACATCGTGACATGAGATAATGTACTTAATATTTAATGTAAAATTTTTTGGGGCCCCTACTCAAGCTGGGGCCCGGGGGACTTATGAATTTGGACTCCCTTCCCTAGTTACGCCTCTGAAGGCTTCTTACCAAAATAGGGCCTAATTTTTCGAAACAAAATGACTTAAGTAGCCCTATGAAAAGATTAACGAGAGCCGATTGCTTACAAGACCTATGCCTATAGCCTTAGCTAAGGCCGACCTCATGACGTTTTGTATGGAGCCTATGGAGCCCATATTTCTATCTCGACCGTTTGAGGGGCTCGGAAGTGAATAATGGCAAACACCAAAATTATAATATTGAGATTTACATAGAATAGGATGATGTCAAAATTTCTAATTCTTGCATAAGATAATCTTGAGACATCATACTTTTGTAAAATTGCACAACTTTTGTAATAAATGTTTCTATACTACATTTTCTTTTTTTTTTTAAATCCAAAACTGTTTTCCTCAATATCTCCAAAATGTGACAAATGTTACTTATCATTATTTACTACCTAACCCCCTCACTGATGCAACGAATGTATTCACTTAGGCTATTATTGTATCTTTTTTTTTTATTAATTACAATTAACAAGAGGAGACTTTTAAGAAAATACAAAAAATCAGTTTACTGTTCTTTTTTCTTTCTGATTTTCCTCTGCAGGTGCCCATGTCTTGAGCAGTGAATGTGAATCAGGTCAACTGCAAAAAACTTTACATTTGTTGTTATTCCGCTGCAGTTATATTCTCTGTTACTCTTTTTCCTGAAAACATCGTCAGGTATCTTTCGACGGCAAGTTTTCCCGTGACATTTTTTATTTTTCATGTTCCTGTTTATTTTGAATCTTGTTGTAAAGTTTTCCCTCATTATTGCCGAATTTCTCAAATTTTCTAAACATTACCTTTAGGGCATCGTCTACACTATTGCATTCGAAATAAGCCTGCAAAATAATAATAAAAAAATTAATGATTTGTATGTTTATGATTATTGTAGATATTAGTCAGCAGTGTGCATATTTCAGTATTGAGGTACGTTTGAGTGAGTCTATAACCATCCCATATTTATGATTACTTATTATCATAAAAAAATGTAATAGTTCACAAAAGGAAAAAAAAAATAAGTTTAATTTATTTTTCAAGATTTCATTTTTTTTCAATGCTAAAAAAAAAAAAAAGAGGGGCTTGTATTATACATTTCTAAAGAGTTGAGTATTATAGATTTTTTTGTCTCTCACAAAGGAAACTATCTATTGTTGGATTAGATTAAGAATACAAAAGCCCTGTGTTGTCTCTTATGAGTAGTAAATCGGACAATAACACCCCCCCCTTCCCGTCGTTTGGCGGTAAGTGTGTGTGTGGGGAGGGGCTACCCATCCATTTGCCTAGACTACCTATCAATATGAACGGTTCCTGCTTAGCCAAACAGCGCACAATAACAAATTCAAGGTGATTACAAAAAAAAAACAACAAAAAAAAAACAGATGAAATATAATAATAAGATATGTTACCCATAATCCCATCATTCAAGGCAGTTAAAATTTCATTCAATAAGATACTGTATAAAATACAAGTTTTTTTTTTTTTGTATGCTATTGTTCATGAAATTTATATTTTCAACTATCATCGTTTAAAAAAAAAAATTTTTCAATGACTATATATTTTTATAGGTACACACACAACAGAAAAAAAAAAAGTTAAGGGTGTTGTAATTATAAAGTGAACGTTAAGATATTAAAAGTTGAAACTTTCGATTTATACCAATCATTCAACATAGCCTATCATGTAAAAATAAAAATCACACTATCGGGAAAATCCTTTTTATTCTTGAGATATGTCCACATGGAAAATCCCCGAAACGGATATTTCATTTTTTAAACCATAAGTTCTAAAAAGACAACTTAGCTTACGTAAGACAATGTCCAACGTTGGGGGAAAAGGGGCGGGGGAATGGGAGGGGAGCGACCCGAATATTTCTCAGGGGCCATAATGCATTTGATAGTTGTCTCTTTCATTTTTTTCTTTATTTCTCTTTAAAACTGGGTTTCAAGACGGGGGTAGTGGGACCATACTTGTCATATTTTGTCAAGAACTCCTGGATTATTGGCTACGGTTCTGCGTCTACTACTCTATAAGTTGATTTTGTTAACATTTTGATTTTATACTCAGCTCATCAAATGACCCGTAGATCATCTTCTGTATTTTATTATAGTAATTGTTTTTTTATTTTACACTCTTATATGATTGATAAACGTTTGTTCAAGCATGATCAGTGCAATATGTTAAAATCAATAAAAAAAATTATATATATATATTAATTTTTAATTTTAATTGAACAAATAGCTTATCATTAGAACTTAAATACCAAATGTAAATTTTTGAGTGATTTTAAATAATGTAGGGGAAATTTTTTTTTTTTAGCTATCTAATGTGTTCAATGTAATACATAATGTAAAAAGCTTCAGATTTAAATGATTATTTTACTTTATCATATGCATCACATTACACTATTATCTTTCTAAATATACACAGAATGAGTTTACAAAGATAACTACCCAATGTTTTCTTTTATAAAAAAAACACGGTCACTAATGTTGGAAAGAAAAATCAATGTAGTAAAATGTCCCATTCCCTCATACCTAGTAATAGGAGTTTACTCTAAATATAAATATATATATTGAAAATACTAGTAGCTATACCTTAACTGTCGGAAGACACAGATTGGAAGGAAAACAAGTTTGAGATGAATATAGCGTGTATATATAATCAGTCGTTTGGTCTATATTTATTCATTGCGCGAATGATGTTTATCAACCTTCTGGCACGGAAGTTTATATTTAGAAACTTTGTCAAGTACGTTTTTCCCGATATGAAATAGTACAGTTTTCTTCAATGGACGACTATACAGAGATGTCTGTGTTAAGTAATATTTTTTGTATACAATTTCTACCGTCTAAATGTTTAAACTAACAGATATATTTTAAGTTTAATGTTGTTTTGTTTTTTTTTAAGAAAAATAATTACCAATATAGTAAGAAAATAAAAAATGGACAGTAACTTCTTGTAGTATTATAACGAAAATTCAAAATGACTGAACTTTTATTTTCAGAAAGAATGTTTCTTAAATTCTTAAACTTAATATTCAATGTATATGACGATAATATGATTCAAATAATTTTTCCTTTTTTTCTCTATACAACTAAATTGGTACGTTTAAAATTTGTGAAACATAACCTATGTCTATAAACATATTGATTACTGGAGTCTAAACCTATGTCTATAGACGAATTCATCACTGGCATGAAATCGACACCTATAGACATTTATTACTGGTGTCTAAATCTTCATCTTTAGACATATTGATTACTGGTGTTTAATAATGTAAATATGAAAATAAAATGATACAATATTACAATGTTGCCATTAAAATAAAATATATAACCTACCCAATAGATTATTTCACCGATGAGATCTAGAATTGTTTTACTAGGATGTGGACATTAATGAATGAAACCCGTGGCGTATATAGATAGCTATTATGGTGCTCGGGACGAAATTCTAAAAATGCTGCCTCCCTTTTTTTAACTTCCGAACACTTTCACGGTCAAATAGCTTGGAACCGAACTAAAAAGTGTAAATTAAAATACCTTACTATACGATCAAGCTTTGGAATTCAAACATCCGGCGTGTTATTTTTGTATTCTACCATTATGTTATTTTTGACATTTCTCTATGTAGATGAAAGTATCCGGTTTTATTTTTGAAAAAGCGTTAAAGCTTCTTGTTTTCGTTTTTTTTTAATTACATAAAAATCTAACGTTGCTTTTAAAATGTAAAACTTCAGTATCGGAAAAGGGCCCATGATTGGAGATTAAATATTGTTACAGTAGCTAAACATGTGATGCTCGGCATATACCTACCAATAATCTAGGAATTTATTTATTTCTAGTTGAAAAATCGTGTGGGGGATTCATTCATTTGATATCATATAGAATATGAAAAAATATTATTCGTGACCCTGACGACTAGAATTCGAACTATGTCATTCGGATTCAGTTCGTATTCTGAGGATTCAAGGATTTGAGAATCAAATTAATGCCCCTCTCCGGCTGCAGATAAAATGTCCCCCCGGGGAGGACCGTTCGCTCTTTTTTATTTACTGAATCGCAGCCAGTCAACATATGCTTACTATTGTTTATTATCATTCAATTATTCTAAATTTTTTAGTTAGGAAAGCGTTTACACAGTGAATACTGTTACTAAAATTTTATTTTTGTTAGAAAATTATCATTAAAAATTGCACAAAATATTGAAATACGTCACTTTACAACTCACGATACATTAGTCAACAATCATTATTTATAGATTAGGCTAAGGTCATGGACATTTAAACCATGTCATATTTTATTTTCCCAATGCATATTATTAGCCTTTTATTAGACCACACATAACTTGGCACTTCTTATTCACTGTTTCCGGTACTATCAGAGTATTCATTTTGTTGGTTTCTTTTCTGTTGCTGTTCTTTTATCTTTATTAAAATTTAATTCACATATTATACAATTTAGAATAATTTAGTATTATTGTGATGCAAATAGTAAAGAAAAAAAAACGGTTGTATAGAAGTTTGAATAAATAAATATAATTTTATAAATATAAATATCAAAATGACTTATTTTAATTTCTTTTTTTAAGTGTCATGATTAGGGCTCTACCGGAATCCGATTCCGGTTCCTGTTAAGCCGGATTCCGGCAGTTTTAACAAATCCGGTTCCGATTCCGGTTCCGGTTAAAAAGTGCCGGATTTAAGCAGGATTTCTTTGTTGTTGGAACTTTATAAGAAATTTTTTGACGCAACATAATTTTGAAATATTTTATGCTATACAATTAAATTAAAACAATAACTTCCTTTGCTTTTTTAAAACTACAATGAAACTACAATACCGTCGATCGCTTTTAGTTCTGTATGTAAGTAAAAATATATTAAAAAAGGAAGATTTGAATCGTATTTAGTCTAGTAGTAATACGACACCTTACCTTCCGCTACTTATGATTCCGTGTTTTCTTTAAACTATATTTTTGCTATAAAACTTTAACAAATTTTTTAATTTAGTGGTTTTGTGACGATTTGGATAAAATTCCTCGCACATTTAGATAAATAATTTGACGATACATTTTTAATTGAACATTAAAGTGATATTGATTTAGATTTGAAATGAATTTTAATTTGCGTTTTATGGGAAATAGTCAGATAATGATTTAAAGGAAAGTATGAATGAAAGAACAAGGTTTGGTTACATCAGTAAAGAAAACTATATATATATATTTGGAATTCATTTATTAATAAACATGTTTTTATACTTTCTAGGATATGTTACCCATTTCTTTGTTTGATTGTAATAGAAATCAATTTAAATTAGGTACAGCTGTATTAAAATAAAATTTTAAAACAAAGAACATGTTATTTTGACACAGTTATCTTTCTTAACTCAAGATTGGGGAAGGGGTTTTAGTCACAGTCTTCAAGATCTAAATGGTTAATACTGTTTTTTGCTATCTAGAACTTAAAACCTTTTTTTAATTCTGTTTTTCCTTCTTATATCTTTTTTATGTTAGGCGAGAAATTACTACTTCGTTCGGAAGAGTTACTATTTAATTTGGTAAAATCCGGTTCCTGTTCCGATTCCGGCAGGATTCAAATTTAAATCCGATTCCGGTTCCGATTCCTGCAGGATCTAAAAATTACAATCCAGTAAAGCCCTATTAAAGACATTTGTAGCACGTGGGCTGATGGAGATGACTTCATAGTGAATCATCATCCTAACAAACGTGTAGCTAACGGACGAGTAAAACCGATGAATAATACGGCCAACTTCTGACAGATTTTCCTTAAATAAGTTCTGGGTACATTAATATTTAAAGTCGGCTGCGAAGAAACAGTAACAATAACCTTTTCTAAGTGTGCACCTAACCCCCATATAACCCTAACAAAGCTTAAAACAAGAAGTTCTGCTTACATTTTTAAAGACGCTGTCGATTGAAGCAGACTGGTATTTAAAAAAAAATATTGCACAATTAATTATGGAATCACGCATTGTCATGAAGCAAGAACGTGTATGCAAAATTTCAAGAAAATCTTTCACTTAAAAGTGCCTTAAAAATTCATTACAATTTTTTTTCCAAATACATACTTTATAAATAAATAAATAGAAGTTTATATGAAGAAAATTTACAAATTTTCCCCCGATCGTTTTTTGTTTGTAAGAAATTTATACGTCTTTTTTTAAGTTAATGTATTTTCTTTTATTTATTTCTCTTTATTTCATACGTTAATTATACGCACCATTTTCGTTTTGTTAGGTTATATCAATAAAAAATTAAAAATAAGTATTCTTTCATCTTGAAATGCATTTTGTTTCCTTGATTGATTTCAATGGTCAGATTGCGAATGTTTGCGTTCACGGATCGATTTCTAGAACCAATTATGTTCGCAATCCGAATTACTTATGCATTTTCATAATAAATCTCGACAAGAAATGTAATAAATAATTAAGTGAACTATTTCATTTCGGACAAAAACATATTTTCAACAAGAAATTAGACATTTTTTTTTCTTGATTAGTTTCAAACTTGTAGCCTATTAACACCAACTTGAGAAAATCAATCAGTAACATTTTATCAATAGTATTGCTGCAAACAGTACATGAGAATATCTAATGAAATTAGAAAGATATTTTTAGTAATAAAATTAAGCATTTTAAGCAAGATAATTTAAGGAAAAAACTTTAAAAAAAATTGTTTTCAAATAGTTTAGTTGCTTAACTTTACTTGACTATAATAATGTAAGGAAAAAAAAAGTCAATGAATTAAAATCACATTTTCTACAAAACAGAATGCTAAAGAACCAAACTCTTTAGTCAATTGTTTGAAGATGTTTCAATTGTGTGGAAAATCCAGTTGATATATTCGGATACTTTTACGTATTTATCAGGAATAAGATCGAATACGCTATCCGGAGTAGATGCACTTAAAACGCCAGTGACGTAATATTTGTTTTCGATTTCGCAACTCAGTGGCCCGCCGGAATCTCCGTAACTTGCCCACCCCGAATGTCTTACACTCCCTACACAAATGTCTCGCCAGTCTCTACTCACAGACCTGAGTTGCCACAGGTAAGCGCATTCTATACTGGGTACAACGTGGACTCTGAGTTGCTGCAAAACATTCGGACCTGGATTATTCGTTTCACCATATCCCGTTATATAGCACCGATCATTCAGGCTGAACTCTTGACCATAAACCGGCAAACACGCCGGTCTAACTTTTTCAGTGAAATCCACGGGGGAATCTAATTTCAATAAGGCGATGTCATTGGCTAAAGTGCTGTTGTCGAATTCATCATGTAAAACGACTAATGTCGGAGATCTGGACTGTACCTGGTCACGAAAATCTCGGTATCTGGAGCCGAAATAAACAGTGCAGTATTCATCTTTGTCGTCAACGCAATGAGCCGCCGTCAGAATCCACTGAGCGTCTATTAGAGCTCCACCGCAATACCGCCTTGGGAAATCCAGTAAAACTTGCCACGGCCAGGATTTTTCAGGCGCGTCAGTTCCGTTGAGTATTGGCATGCCAGGATGATAGTCTTTTGTTCCACAAGGTAATTTGTAATTGAAGTAATTTACCCACTTGTACTTATCGGAAACAGGGTAGTTTTTTTTCTAGCTGTCTGTCTCTGAATATGTCCACGTACATTTTTTTGAAATTATTCATGGCAGTCTGTAAAAGATATTTAGGCCTGCAGTCAGACTTCACATTACCAAACAGCACATTCATCTGTAAAATATTGTCGATATTGTAGACACAGTTGACATATTTGCTATAGTAAATATAGTAGACATAGTTGAAATAGTTGATACAGTAGATATTGTAGTCATAGTAGACATAGCTAATATAGTTGAAATAGTATACATATAATATACATATAGTAGATATAGTTGATATAGTAGATATAGTAGACATATAGTAGACATAGTTAATATAGTTGAAATAGTAGATATAGTAGACATATAGTAGACATATATAGTAGACATATAGTAGACATATAGTAGACATAGTTAATATAGTTGAAATAGTAGATATAGTAGACATATAGTAGACATAGATGATATGGTAGACATAGATGATATAGTAGCCATAGTTCATATAGTATAGTTAATATAGTAGAAATAGTTGATATAGTAGACATAGTAAATATAGTTGATGATGGGACGGATGGCCAAGTGGTGTAGATACTCGACTGTCGACCTGAGAGTCTTGGGTTTCACCCTCGGTCAGATTCGTGTAATTTTTCTAGGTGAAATTTGGTTCAAAGTCGTCCCACAAGTCCACCCAGCTTTAAGTGGGTACCTGACTTAAGTTGGGGAAGTAAAGGCGGCTGGGAGTTGTGCTAACCACACAAAAACTTTAATATGCCGAGGTTATAAAAACAGATGAATTCTACACTTCATCTGGCCCGTTAGGGCTAAGGGCACTTTTTAAAATGTAGATATAGACGATATAGTCGATAAAGTCGATATAGTCGATATAGTTGATATAGTCGATATAGTCGATATAGTCGATATAGTAGTATTTCATTACATAGGCAATGGCAAAAAATAAGGGTCAACATGAAGAGAATAGTCGAAAATATTTTTTGACAAAGTAGATACAGAAAAAGAAAATGCGTATACCGTAGAAATAGACGTTATAGTGGAAAAAGTAGATAAAGTTAACAAAATAGATATGATAGATGACTGTTTAAATAGTCGATATATGTGTGTAGATGCAATACGTATGGTAGCTATTGAACTTTGGATTTGAAACGAATTCTACGTATTTTTACATGGTGTTAGTTATGACTGAAAAAAAAAACAAAAAAAAATTTCGACATATGTTTATATGGTCTTCATGTCTGAGATCATCTAGAAAAATATCTGAAATATTCATTACAGCTGCCAGTTTCAATATGAAGTCTAGTATTGTTTTCTAGGAAAAAAAAACCTGAAAAAAATGGCTTTAAAAAAAATTAAAAAAAAAATTTAGAAAAAAAAAAAAAAAGAAAAAAAGAATTTTAAAAAAAAAAAAAAAAAAAAAAAATAAAATATAAAAAAAAATAAAAATATATAAAAAATAAAATAAAAAAAAAAAAAAAAAAAAAAAAATTTTATATTGATGTTAAAAAAGTTATTCGCGAAAAGTAAACACTAATTTTTTGCCAAGAAGATAAAAAATAAACTCCTCAGAATAAAATTAAATCGTTTTTATTTTACTGCACGTTTCAGCTGAATTTCCCGAACACATGAAGAAAACCCATTTTTTTAAATAATACAAACCGAAATCCAATATGTTTGTAATATCATTAATACTGACATTGTTCTATGATTCTGACAGACGAAAGAAGCTCATCTTTACTTCCAAAAGTAATGGGAAATTTTGTTTTGTATATTTTTGCAGTTATGTGAAAAGTTAAACTCTTAAACGGATAAGAATTAGCAATTAATTTGACAAAATGTTTTGTAAAAATGTGGCGCGCAAAACGTTATCTATATTAAATTCTACAAATATTTACTAGCAAAAGTAAAACAAAAAAATGAATCGCAAAGCTCTTAGTGACTGAGTGACTCATAAAGCCCTAAATGACTGAATGACTCACAAAGCCCTAAATGTCTGAATGACTCACAAAGCCCTAAATGACTGGCTAATTCACTCCAACTCTTCCAATGATCTGAAGTCTTACTTCATCATTATCCGTTAGTTAAAGGTATAATAATAATAATTACCGGTAGTCATTGAAAGGAATAATTATTCATTTTGTATAATATAAATATTGACTAAAAAAGACCAAAATGGTTCAAAAATGTAAAAAAAAGTGTGCGTCACAATAAGAACAAGATCCGTTTGTTCCTTTGTTTGCATTTATATATTTCATATTGTTTTATTTCAAATATTTCTCAGATATGTTTACTAAAAAGAGAAGCAATCATTATTTTTTTTTACATTTACATTAAAACAAAAAAAAAATTAAACAAAATAAACAAATAATAAAGCAACAATATAGTGGAATATTCAATACTGAGGGGGGAAAGATTAAAATTAATCAATAAACCACCTATGCCATGGGTGTGTGAAGTCCCTGTAGGGATGAGATGATATCTCTTAGATCCTATAAACCATATATATTATGGGATAGTTTGGCAGTGCCCTTCTTTCATACCCACCATAGCCGATATTGCACTGGCCATGGAGGTACCACGGGGAACATAGTAGGGACTTTATTCATGACCTGAAATATCCATTGGTCCTCACCCAAAATCGAACCAGTGACTCTCAGATCGACATTCGAGCGCTTTACCACTAGGCCATCCGTTAACATTATGCCAAGGGTAATGACGGTTAATTTGAGTCTTATTGACATTACCTTATATTCACTAAAAAAAAAACACTAGCCGTAAAAACAGCTTGGCTTCAGATCCAGTGAATAACTTAGGTTACGTAATGACGTGGGTTGGTCAGGTAAAGCTAATGTACTAACGACGAGGAAATTGAAGGATCGGGATCAAAGACACGTCACGTGTTCGGTTAGCAGCATCTTGAGACGGCCCTGATAATACTCACTGAACCTGCAAAAGACTTTTACAGACACATGCTTACGAAAAAGTTTTGCAAATAAAACTGTAGTAAAAGTAAACACAAAGTAAAACTGCAGTAAAAGTAAACACAAGGTAAAAACTGCAAAAAACAAGGTAAAACTGCAGTAAAAGTAAACACAAGGTAAAACTGTAGTAAAAATAAACACTTACAAGGTAAAACTGCAGTAAAAGTAAACACAAGGTAAAACTGCAGTAAAAGTAAACACAAGGTAAAACTGTATTAAAAGAAAACACTAACAAAGTAAAACAAAAAAAAATTAAAAGGAAAATAATCTATAAATAGATTAAGCTGATGGAAATGTACACAACGTTTATAAAAACCAAGTTCTGGCATCCACCACACCATGGCACTAAAAAGTAAAACAGAAGATAAATCAATAATCAACACATATATAGCTGAGTCTCCCAATGTTTGACCTTACTTTCAATTTATGAAGTAATACAAATCTTAATGAATGTAAAACGGATTTTGTTTTACATTCACAGAATAAAGAGAAACTCGATTGCTTTTTTTTTTTAATGAACTTGAATAAATGCATCAATGGTTTTGATTATCCAGTCGATATATTGGGATATTTTTACGTATTTATCGGGAAGAATATCCGAATCGCAATATACTGGACCAGCACTTGCTATGCCAGCTACGTAATATCTGTTTCCGATTTCACAGCTCAGTGGACTGCCGGAATCACCGGCGCATATCCCCCCTGTTTGACGTACCCTCCCGACACAAATGTCTCGCCAGTCTCTAATGACGTGGTAGGTCTTCCACAAGTAGAGACACTCTCTATCGGGTACAACGTAGACTCTGAGCTGTTGTAAAACTTTCGGACCAGGCTTAAGCCGTTCACCGTATCCTGTTATAAAGCAACGGTCATTCAAACTGAATTCCTGTCTATTCACTGGCAGACATGCCGGTCTTATTTTCGCGGTAAAAGCGACGGGAGAATTCAGTTTCAACAAAGCGATGTCATTGACTAAAGTGTCGTTGTTGTATTCTTCATGTAAAACGACTAATGTGGCAGACCTAGACTCAACATGGTCACGGAAATCACGGTATCTGGAGCCAAAATAAACAGTGTAATTTTTATCTTTGAATTCAACACAATGTGCCACAGTCAGCACCCACTGAGCGTCTATCAGAACTCCTCCACAATTACTACTGGAAAAATCAACTAATACATGCCACGGCCAGGACTTTTCAGTCGCGTCAGTTCCGTTGACTATTGCCAAGCCAGGATTATATTCCATAGTTCCACACGGTAAATTGTAATTGAAATTCTTTACCCACTTGTACCTGTCGGAAATATTGTAGGATTTTTCAGGCTTTCTTTCTTTGAAAGTATCTAAATATTTACTTTGGAAATAATCAGTCGGAGCATTAATACGGTATTTGGGCAGGCAGTCAGACTTGACGGAGCCAATCCATACAATCATCTGCAAAATAGGGTGGATATAGTTGATACAGTAGATATAATATATTCGATATAATATTGTAGTAGATAGGCAATAAACAGGCCCACCGACAGAAATTTTGGGCCCCTGGGCAGGGCTGTTACGGGTCCCACCTTGCTGATAGTAATATTTTCAAAAGTTCATTGGCAAGCTCAGTCCGGGCCCCTTAAACTTGCCGGGCCCCTGGGAAATGGCCCCCCTGTCCCCCGCCCCCTCGGCGGCACTGCCAATAAACATAAACTGATTTGGTTTATTACGTAGTCTTTTTAGTTGTAGAGTATAATGTAGTTAGAATATTGTATATAATGAAGTGATAGTTTTAAATTAGAGACCCAAACAACAAAGCTCATATAACTGGTCATAATATACATCCTTTAACCAGAATAATGCGACAAAGTGATAAATTGAAATAACTTTCCACGAAAGTGTTCCCAAAGTACTCCCAAAGGCGAAACATGTAAAGGAACAAATGAATGAATGAGAACTAGTAAATAGGGAACCGTTCTTCGCATTGGTTTTCAATAGTCAACCTTAAATATTCATGACATAGTTACCTCATATTACTTAGTAGTGAGCTGCACCAATCTATCAATAGTCGCTAAGTCAACGGAACATTTAACAACAACACGTAAATATAGGTTAGTGATTTCTGCGTATTACGATACAAACTATTTGACATATATAGCTAACCTACATCGATTTGGTAACTAACTAATAATAATTAAGTTTACAAAAAAACCTCTGCATTTATATTCAGTTGGAGGAAGACGGCTTTTTTTTTCGAGATCTCATAATTAAATACTTTCGCACTAGTATACCTTAATTAATTTCTTAATGTTGTTAACAGTACTTCTGTAAAATGGAATAAAAAAAATTGACTGTTCAGTCTACTTTAACCATCTTGTAGCAAGTCCATGGCGATGGGGGAAAAAACAGTTGAACATGTAACATTGAAAAGTCACACATACACAAGAGATGGACATCATTGGTAGCTGCAGTTAATGCACTGTGCGTTGAAGTAACTGCAGTGTATGGTCTACTTCAAGATATGTCAGAGTACACGGGTCGTAACTTGATACTAAATCTGGAGCAGCAAATTTTGTACCTTAAACTAAGTTCTCATTTATGTGTTGCCCTATACTGGGGTGTTGGTCAAGATTTCCGTTAATGATTGACTTAATCAGCAAGTCTCTGCAAGCAATGACATATCTACAAGGGGGTACATTGTAGACATGATAGAAGATGAATGTTCCAGACACATTGTTACAGAAGACAGAAAGGCGTTTCAGAACACAACATAGAGAACAGTCAATATATGAAGGTAGTGATCTTACACACTAATTAAACGTTAAAAATGTGTTGTTAAAAATGTTCTACATTGTTAAAGGGGTTTTATATTTTTTTAGAACAGTGCATAGGAGAAAGGGCACCAAAAATTACTAGCACTGGGTGCAGCAATGGCTAGCGACGGCTCTGCGGATGGTGTGGGTTATAATTGCGAACAGGCCCGTAGAGTGCGGGGGGGGCAGGGGGCCGGGCCCCACTGCGTTTTGTCTGGCCTCCCTCTGCTTATTTGCTATACTTAGTAAAATGTATTACCTGGCCTCCCTGCTATTGCCTGGCCCCTGCTGTAGAATGCCTGGCCCCCTGCTGTAGAATTTTCACGCTACGGGGCTGATTGCGAACCATACAGATAAACAGATTTCATTGAAGGGGTACATATTGTGTTATAATATTTGAGGATTGGAGATGGAATCCATTTTTTTTTAAAACTTAACTCATTATATATACATAAGTCGAATTTTATTTCAAAATTTACAATTAACTGGCAAGTTTGATGTTTGCTATTTAATGTTATATTGAGATGGGGGGGTGCTATTATATTTATTTATTTTTATTTCGTTTTATATAAATTTGTATACTAAGTTTGTTTGCGGGGGGGGGGGGGGGAGTATAAATTGACTTTATTTTACTGGGGAGAAGGTCTGAAGGTCTAAAAAGTGCTAAAATTTGTTGACGTAAGTAATGGAAAATCACATAAAGGATTATTTCTATCTAGGGGTGTGTGAGAAGTCCCTGTAAGGATCCTACAGACCCCCCCCCACTAATGGGACAGTTTTTGCAATGTTTTTTTTTCATCCCCACCATATACGATAGCAATTACCATGGAGACACCACAAGACATATAGTGGGACCTTAACCAAAAAAAAAATCCCTTGGTCCTCACCGGAGATCGAACCAGGGACCCAAATCTCGACAGTCGGGCATCCGTCCCACAGCAATGGGATGTAACGTTTGTTCATTTCGCTGTCATCGGCCTAAGAGTTTCCATCTATTCACAAAATGATTTATACCATAGACCGTTATGTTGAACAAATAGTTCTTAAAATAAACATTAACATTTAAGGGGGGGGGGTCATTTGTGATGATTCGATAATATTGCCCAACACAAAAATCCCACATTTTTAAAGGCACAAACCAAAATCCACTTAGTTATCGACAAACTAAGAGACAGCATTTGTAAGATGTTCAAAGTAAACATTAGTCGATGTGTACATAGGAAAACCGTGATTACTTTTGAATGTTCTTATTTGTTAAGTTATTATTGGTGCGGCTACAAATATGATACTTCGATTCATTTCTAACATAAAAATAAGGTTTGACGCGCAAAACTTTTAACTTTTAACACTACATATAAATGACATATGAACAGTAGACATAATTGACATATGAACACTACATATAAATGATATATGAACACTACACATAATTGACACATGAACACTACACATAATTGACATATGAACACTACATATAAATGACATATGAACACTACACATAATTGACATATGAACACAACACATAATTGGCATATAAACATTACATATAATTGACATATGACCACTACACATAACTGACACATGAACACTACACATTATCGACTTATGAATACTACACATAATTGACATATGAACACTACACATAATTGACATATGAACACTACACATAATTGACATATGAACACTACATATAATTGACATATGAACACTACACATAATGGACATATGAACACTACACATAATTGACATATGAACACTACACATAATTGACAAATAAATAATACTATCAAGGTAAAAATGTGCTGTTTTATAAACAGATAAAAAGGCGCTGCGGTTTATATTTGGCCTCAGAATTTTTCAATTATGTGCAAAATCCAGTTGATATATTCGGAAACCCTTATGAATGTATCAGGAGCGAAATCGGATGAGCAGTTATTAGGTATAGAGCTTACAATGCCAGCGACGTAATATCGTAACCCGATTTCACAGCTCAGCGGACCGCCAGAGTCTCCAAAACATGTCCCGCCTGTTTGTCTTACCCTCCCCACGCAAATGTTTCGCCAATCTCTCGGGGTGCTACGCATTTGCATCAAATATTCACACTCTCTGTCGGGCACAACGTAGACTCTGAGCTGTTGTAAAACATTGGGGCCAGGCCTATACCGTTCACCGTACCCTGTTGTATAGCACCGGTCATTCATGCTGAAATCTTGACCATCTACAGGTAGGCATGCCGGTCTGACTTTGTCATTGAAAGCGACAGGGGATTTCAATTTCAGCAAAGCGATGTCGTTGGCATAGGTGCCGTTGTTGTATTCGTCATGTATAAAAATTAGAATGACCGGCCTCGACGAAATATAGCCACTAAAGTCACGGTATCTTGTGCCTAAATACACTGTGTAGTCATCCTTGACGTCAAGACAATGTGCCGTTGTAAGCACCCATTGAGTGTCTATCAGAACTCCACCACAATAGTCAGTGCGACTATCCACCAATACTTGCCACGGCCAGGATTTTTCAGGTGCTTCAGTTCCGTTGATTATTGGCGATCCAGGATAGTATGCTTTGGTTCCACAAGGTAACTGGTAATTGAAATACTGTACCAACTTGTACCTATCAGAAATATTGTAGGATTTTTCCCATCGTTTTTCTTCGAATGTATTTAAATAAAGTTTTTCGAAAGCAGCGAGCGTATAACGTTCAGAGTATTTAGATGCGCACATTGACTCTGCGTAGCCAAGAAATACGTTCATCTGAAAATGTAGAAATTTGAGTAGATCTTAATTTTTTTGATTAAAAAGAAATATGCACCACAATTGTATTTTTTAAAGGTGCTACAATCTCAGAATTTAATCCACATTACTTCACTAGTAGAAAAGCAAATGGATTATTAAAAAAAAGGTTTCTTTATTTGTTTTTTATGCCATGTAGGTCTTTCTTAAATTCTTATGTATTGTTATCTAACGATACACTATTACTTGTAGAGCATTGTCCTTTTGCTTTAAAATCTCCCAGCTACATTGCACTAATGAATTAATGTTTTTATGTACTCATTCTAGATTTTCTCCCTGTATTGTTGATTATAGATTTTATTTTCTTCGATTCTGAGTTTACAATAAACATCCACACGTACTTAACTGCACTATTGTATGTTGCTATCAGTCTTTCTTATGATGACAAAAAATTACTTATAAATTATACCTAAATTACTTGTGGATTATCGGTCGATTATCGGGATACCGATTTCTGAAAATACTCGTAAACCGGACCAAACTGAGGGTTGAAAATACCAGAGTTTATGGAAAACCAGAATATTTGATAATCTTGATGAAAAAAAAAACTTTTACAATTTCTTAATTAAAACGAAACTTACAAAATATGTATTGTGCTAACCACTCATACAGGCCCGTAGCGTGCGGGGGTGTGGTGGTCAGAGGGGCCGGGCCCCTGCGATTTGTCTGCCCCTCTCTGCTTATTTGCCCTACTTAGTTAAATGTATTACCTGCCCCCCGAAGAAAGACAGGCCCCTGCTGTAGAATGACTGGCCCCTGCTGTAGACACTCATGTATACCTCATGTATACACTCAGGCCAGGCCTGATGAATTGCGGGACCCGATTTAGTTGATGCTTGCGAGGCCCCCTCTTCTAATTTTTATAAGCCTGTGATATGAGCCATGACTGATAGTGATATGCTGAATGTAAATAGCGGGGCATCTCCTAGGCGCGGGGCCCAATTTGGAGCAATCGGTCATATGTGCCTGAAGCCTGCCCTGTATGCACTAAGCTAGCAGCTTGTTTTTTTTATGCTTTCAAGCGAAGGACTACAGCAGTGATCATGTCCACTTTGTTCAGCTATTCATTTGTAAAAGCTTGTGAGATTAGTTTTGGAGTAGGGTTAGGGTTAGGGGCTAGAGGTTAGACATTCATATTATTTGTGAATAAAAAAAACCGATTATTTATTTTATTTAAATTTAAAATGAACATTTTATCAAACCAGAGGAAGGTATTTATTTAGAATGTACCTTAGAAAATAAGGTTTTATACTCATCATACAATTAATAAAATGTTTTTCACTAAAACCATAAGTTTATATCCTTTAAAACCAAAATATCAATTTTTTAATGGTACAAACCAAAATCCAATTTAGTTCCAGCAGCATAAGATTCCACATGCTACACATTAAATACTAAATGGAAGTTTAAGTTCACAAAGAAATATTGACTGAGAAATTTTTTTAATTGTTCTAATTTTGGTCATTATCGGTGCGGAAATAAACTATTGATTTATGTATAAAATTAAGTTTTTAATTAAAGGCGTGCAAAACTGACAGTAAATTTAGTTTAAGGATATAATTATTGTTGTACCTATTTTTTAATGTAAGACACACTACCCCTTGAATATGTTTGATTTTGCTTATTCCAATAGTCTAATATAATTTGTATGTTATATTTTTATATCATAAATTACACGTGATACAAAATAACACCGATATTTGTAAGATTACGATGTCTATGTGTAAAAGATGTTGAATTTGTATGATTAAGATAAACAAACCTGCTTTGATTGTGAATTTGACCTCGTCAGCCATGTAGCTAATAAATCCTTGATTTTACATTTTCTATAATTTAACTTATATGTGATAAAACAGTGGTGCTCAACCTATCTCGAGTCAGTACCCCGAAGTATGCGAAGTCCGCTGATAGCACTCACAAATAGCTTCACCTTTCTAATGCGATACTTGGGGAGTATGTGGGAGTATGTGGAAGTCTCTGGAAGTATTTGGAAGTATGTGGAAGTTATTTGAGTAGATGGGAGTTGTGGGAGTATGTCGGAGCTTGTGGGTAGTTTATGCAAGTATGTGGAAGTTGGGGGAAGTCTTGGAAGTATGTGGGAGTCTATGGGAGTATGAAGGAACAAACACTCATAGATTACCACATGATCCCAAATACTCCCATAGACTCCCCACAACTCCAGCATACTCCCATAAACTACTAAATGCTCTCATATAAACCACACACACCTATATAATACCACATGCTTCCACATACTCCCATAGACTCCCACAATTATCACAAATCCACATAGGCTTCAACATTCTCTCAATAACTCCCATAGACTCCCACATCCCACAACTCCTACATCCACATGCTCTCACATACTCCCATAGACTCCCACATGCTCTCACATACTCCCCACATATTTCCATAGACTCTCACAACTCCACATGCTCCCATATAAACCACTAACACCCATAGATTACCACATGCTCCCACATACTCCCATAGACCCCCCTCACAACTTCCACATACTCTCATATACGCTCATAGACTCTCACATGCTCCCACATACTATCACTACTCACCTAGCAAACTGGTGACCGTCTTCGTTTGACACGAAAATATTATGTCGCTGCGTACCCTCGCGTAACCTTGAAGTATGTTTACCTCAGGTTGAAAACCGCGGTGCTAAAAATATTTTTTTTATTGGTTATCACAGCTTCCGGGTCCATTCCATGGACTTAAGGAATCCTGACGTTCCATACAACTTTATTTCAAAGACTGAGCCCTCATTTAAGCGATGCAGTCTGCTGAGGTTCTGTGAAGTTCACTTGTAGTTTACCGCTCATGTATTCTATCAATGATGTCAACATTTTTTTCTTTAGAACTCCAAGCGCTCACACAACAATCGGGTTTGGTGGTGGTAGTCATTTCCCACAAACTCTATATTTCGATAATTAGGTCTTTGTGTTTGGACAGCTTATTCTACGTGTTCGGTACACGTGTTTCTATCGGAGGAACAGCCATATCAACAAGCTAAGAAGTTTTATCTATTTTACTTTGTATGACTATTTACAATCTTGTGTTAAAATTTAAATGTATCCAGAAATTGGCTCAGTCTTTTCTGAAATAAAGAAAAGCACATTTTATGCAAGCAACCTTACACTACTATGTTTTATTGTTTTCTTTTTTCTCTGGAATTTTAGTTTGAGAATTTTAATAATATTTGACAAAGGTGAAATTGATAGGTATTGATTGCCTAACTCTAAGCCTTCAGCATTTATCAGCCTATGTTTGCTAATGTAAAGTTCCCTAAAGTCCTTAAGGACTCATCGGGTCTCATGAATTGTTGAATTCATCTGTTTTAGTTACATCGGCATATATAGGTATTGTGTGAATAGCATGACGCCCAACCGCCTTACTCCCCAACTTAAAGTCAGGCGCCCATTTAGATTTTTGGAACCTTATTTCATTTTTGTAGAGTAAATTAAAACATAACTTAGTAAATAATTTCAACAATTTTTTTTTCGATTT
>JAGDYQ010000033.1:1231426-1248132 GCA_021962125.1 Bulinus truncatus
TTATTTAAGGAAAATCTTTCAGAAGTTGGCCTTATTATTCATCGGTTTGACTCGTCCGTTAGCTACAAGTTTGTTAGGATGATGGTTCACTATGAAGTCATCGTCATCAGCCACGTGCTACAAATGTCTTTAATCCATTCAGGTGAAATGTTCACTAACTTCTCGTAATCGAACGACAGCTTCTACTTCAATGTCTTAAGTTGTACTCCTTTGCATTTATTTGTACTGTCCGCGATTGTTTGTCACCATCATTATATGTCTCTCTCTCTTTGATGTTAGTGTTTGTGCCCATTGTGTGTTACCTGGGTCGTTCAAAACACGAAGTTCCAGTGTATTAGTGTAAGAGACATATGATTCATTTCCGAAATTTAAACATAAAAATGTGGCTAAATACGTAGTTACATTAAGTCACAACATTGCTTTGACATTATATAGATTGTACAACAACTAAGAGCAGCATGTTTTGAAAGGTTTGTCAAAGTTTTACATATTTTTACCAAAAATTCCAGAGAAAATAATACATTAAAGGATATGCATTAATATTTCTTGAATGACTTGTAATTTGATTTAGCTCAGAAATGAACGGACCATTCCTTTTATGTGCTTTCGACAAACTGGACATTGTCTTAATTTCAGAGCACACTCAACACAAGACACATTATGACCACAGGGTACAAAGGCTATTTGTACATTTTCATCCTCGCAGATCTTACAAATAGTTTTTTGGCGTATAGCTCTGTTACTTTCTTTCAGCAGTTGTATTGCCTCTGTCAAAATAAAATAAACAATCTTCATTATCATACAGCAATTAGCTCAGATTGAGATGTAGCTGAGAATCTAAAAATCAGTTGATTAACTTTGCAAAGGATATGTGTCGTATACACATGGAATTAGTATGGCCTTCATTAAGTGCATTTTTTTTTGCGTCATATTTTTTGCTCTAATCTTGAAAAAAAATAATTTATGTCTAAATCAGATGAGCAAATGTTAACATTGACGGGTAAGGAGAGGGGTGGGGTAGGTCTTATGGTGTAGTCTCTAGACTGTCTTGTGGTGTAGTGTCTAGACTGTCTTGTAGTGTAGTCTCTAGACTGTCTTGTGGTGTAGTCTCTAGACTGTCTTGTGGTGTAGTGTCTAGACTGTCTTGTGGTGT
The DNA here is from genome assembly GCA_021962125.1 of Bulinus truncatus. Taxonomy (NCBI): domain Eukaryota; kingdom Metazoa; phylum Mollusca; class Gastropoda; family Planorbidae; genus Bulinus; species Bulinus truncatus. The sequence continues at coordinate 1,232,580 of JAGDYQ010000033.1, forward strand.
AGTGTCTAGACTGTCTTGTGGTGTAGTCTCTAGACTGTCTTGTGGTGTAGTGTCTAGACTGTCTTGTGGTGTAGTCTCTAGACTGTCTTGTGGTGTAGTCTCTAGACTGTCTTGTGGTGTAGCCTCTAGACTGTCTTGTGGTGTAGTCTCTAGACTGTCTTGTGGTGTAGTGTCTAGACTGTCTTGTGGTGTAGTCTCTAGACTGTCTTGTGGTGTAGTGTCTAGAATGTCTTGTGGTGTAGTCTCTAGACTCTACCTTAATGTCCCGGGTTCATCCCCTGTTGATAGACTCATTATTTTTTAAAGGACCCGTGAAAGTTTCCACGTCCACCCAGCCTAAATGGATTACCTAGCATTAGTTGGAAAACACGTAAATCATCGTATTCACCTTCGTTTGTTTCCCGTCGTACCTCTAAAAAGGAAAAACAGTCCCATAAGCGATTTATTGAATATAAGAAATGAAACCTCATCCTTGAAAGAATTTTACATTATATATATATATATACACACACACAAGAACAAGTAGAATATATTTTTTATTTAAATAACACCCGTTGAGCTGTTTTGTTAGATGAGCTACTTTTTTCAACTTAAATGCAATTTCTAATATTACCGTTTGTAGTAGTATCGATCATTGTAGCCTCATGACCGTGTAACATAATCCCTGTATTTTGATCAATTCTTTGCTTCAGTGCATCAACAGTCAGTTGACAGCCTAAAGATGCATTATAAAGTTCAGTCATGCGAAAAATGTCACTTTTCTATTTTAATAGTCACATCCAAAAAGCTAAAGTTTAATAAAGCTATGTGCATGTTTATAATAAAGCTAACATTAAAAGATCATTACCGTCTTGTTACGACTATACATTTTATATCTTTCATTTTTTTTCATGCAAATTTAAAAGTACGGTTTTATATTGACATTGTCTATAAGCTGATGATTGTATTTTGAAGCGTAATATTACAAGGAAAAGGAGCTAACATAAATTAGTGCAATGTCATACCTTCTTGTCTAAGATCCCTCGCTGCCTTTAAGACGTGTTCCTTATCAAATCCGAACTCCAGCATTACTCTGACAGCTACATCATGATCCATTGTGATATCTTTGCCACATTTAAAAAAAAAACATCGACAGAATATTTTTATTTGAGCCTATTCTTTGTATAGTAAAACATTTGTTAACCGAAAAAGCCAATACATATTGTAGGTTGAAATAACTTAAATTTAAATAATAGTTGGCTTTATTAACATGTAAAAAATAGCGATTTCAATCAGAGACGGACTAAGGTGCTTGGTGGCCCTGGCGCACAAGAAAAAAAAACAACAACTGGGCCATTCAAAATTAAGAGACACATCGAAAAAAATGGTAAAAAGTTTTTTGAGGGCTCTCAAAATTCGGGCACGTCATTATTGCCTCTTCTTATATCGACTACTATCTGACACGCATCGAGTGTCGAACCTAGGGATTTGGAGCCCTGGGGGGGCTTGGCCTCTTAGGGGGCTTCTGCATTTTGACATTGGACACCATGACATGAGATAATGTGCTTAGTATTTGGACACCATGCATGAGATAATGTACTTAGTATTTGGACACCATGGCATGAGATAATGTACTTAGTATTTAGACACCATGGCATGAGATAATGTGCTTAGTATTTGGACACCATGGCATGAGATAATGTACTTAGTATTTGGACACCATGGCATGAGATAATGTACTTAGTATTTGGACACCATGGCATGAGATAATGTACTGAGTATTTAATTGAAAAAGATTTTGGGGGACCACATAAAGCTGGTGGCCGGGAGGACTTTCGAATTTGGACTCCCCCCCCCCATCCTCCCACCATAGGTATGCATCTTGAAACAGGCGAAGCTGTTTGGTAGTTTTCCTTGATTATCTTTCCTGTCCCATCTCTTCTATCTTAACTAGAAGCAGTTAAAGTTTTTATAACGCTAAATTTTTTCCGCTTGGCAGAGACTAAAATATCATTAGAAAAAGAAATCTATGATTATAAAAAATACAACATTTCAATCTAAGCGAGTATATCAGAATTTTATTTTGCATCTTGTATTGTTGGACTTTGATTCATATTTGGTTAAGAGAAATTTGAAAAAAAACAGCTTTAGGAATTTACCCTTACAAATTAATGGCTTTATCATGCGTAATATATGTAAACATAGATTTATATCTACATACATATATATATATATATATATATATATATATATATATATATATAGTTATACATGTATTTTATCTAACTTACGTGATATTGTAAAAGCCATTGGTCCCAAAGACTGGATTACATTATCAAATGTTACCTGGAAAAATTATAGGCGTTTAGAATTTTTAAAAAAATGTTTTAAATCTAATTAAATAACGTGGAGCATCGTTCAAAATAATATTGATAGCTTTTATAGATGTAAAGTAAATTTCAAGACACAGAATTGAGATTATTTTTAAATTATGACTTACCCTTTCTGGTGATTTGGCGAGTTCGCGAACTGTCTGCACAAAATGTGGTCCCATGTACAAACGAATATGTCCACAGTTTGGAAACAACCTGGCATGTTCCACGAGTGGATCATTATCATTTTCCCAGTTTGTTATTCCTCCTCCACAGAAATAGCAGGTAAAGCCACATCCAGAACCTAATTTGAAAACATGTATGTTACTATGTAACTCTTCTTTAAAACACACAAGAACTATACCAATGTATAAGATACAAGAACTATAACAATTTATAAGATACAAGAACTATAACAATTTTAAACAGAAAATTAATAACGGTGCTAACCATATTTTCATGCGAAGATATTTTTTAGAATCAACATAAATTACATGTATATCGTATTATGATTTGTATATATATATATATATATATATATATATATATATATATAAATATATATATATATATATGTGTTATTAATTTGACACTTTAACTAGTTATTCTATGAAATAACTAGGTATTCTATGAATTAACTGATGAGAGACAGTTAAAGTGTAAAATAAACAATTTATCTAATTTATGTGGCGTATAAATAGTATTTATGGATACGTACCATAAAATCATTTGTTACAACAAGGATTACTAAAATGACACTTGGAATTACAAAAAGAACATTATTTCTAAAACAAAAACATTTTTTGTTGACAGGCTTGTTTTATGCGCCCGTTTCTTGTCCCCATTGGAAAAATCCTTCTTGGGTTATTTTTATAATGATAGCTAAAATCGATTTGGCATCACCTTTTCCTCTGTAAACTTTAGGCACAAAAATTCAGGAAAATCTTAATATCATTTTGCATAATATTTTTGTAACGACGATTAATTTCTTTTATCATTCGGTCTCTACCAACGTGCCCAATTGATAAATGAGTTTCGTACAAAATGTCAAACAAAGAATAACTTGAGCAATAAAACATTACATCTGGTGTTGCATTTGTTACTTGGACTATTCATTTTTCTACTCATTGAACTTCAAGTACATCGTAATGTTGAAGTAACCAATAATCACGTTGCATTTTTCTTATCTGATGTTTTAGATTTCTTTACATCAGCTATCAAACTTAATAATTCGTCACGGGTGAGCAAAGAACTGTTCACTTTCACATCACGCTTATTTAGTAAAGATTAAAAGTTTTCTTTCATTGCATCTTTTTCTCGTTATCACTTAAAGAATTCATCGTTCAAGTCAATTTAAGAAAGTAATTGCACTTCAACGTAAGCAAACTTTATTAACGTAATAACAAAACACTAAATTATAAAACTTAAAAAAATAAATGTAACTCAAAATCTGATACGTGGAAACGGTATCAGACGAGTAGCAACGTCACAATACACTTTATTTTACACTTTAACGGGCTGCAGATCGTTATTCTATAAAATAACTAGTTAAACCATGAAATACTAGAGAGTTCTACACTTTAACGGACACGATCAGTTATTTCATGGAATTACTAGGTATTCTATAAAATAACGGATTTCATACTTTAACGGTAACATATATATATATATATATATCTTATTCGGAACATGTAATTGATTAAAGGTAAATCAATAATTATACTAAAGTACGGAGTTTTAGAAAGTGATATTTAATAAATAGAAACAAATGAAGGATTTGGCTTGTTAACAATTATTAGGAATGTCACTGATAAATAGAAACGCATCATAATTAGAGACAAACCAAGACAATTTTAAATTAAGAGACTTTGTAATGTGAATCTCACACAAAGAATTGAAAATCAAAAAAAAAAAAAAATTTATATAATTTTAATACTATTAGATTCAGAGCCGTATAACGTTGTTTTTTTTTTTTTAGATATTTTGAAATGAGCTAAAAGCGTTTGACACAATTATCATTTTGCCATGCATTTGATACAATCCACAACAAAGGTAATTTATTGACAAGGAGTTTTCACAGTGCCTGTTAACTATAATTTCTAATTTTCGGAAATTATGGAAGAATAGGTTCATATTGCCAAATGCAAAATTATATACAGAGTCTAGCTATTTACCTTCAATCATAAATCCTACAGTTTTAAGCTGCTAAAGCGACATCGAAGACGCGTGTCATCCGTCGTTGTACAACGTTTTTAATCAGTCATTTCCAAACAAACCCTCATATTTTGGCCTTTCGGTTATGATTTCTAGCTCAGTAGATTGGTCGTTTGTGACTGTAAGAATATACCTTTTTAGCATCTGCAGATAACCTAATATATCTTCAAATCTGACATTGACAGGAGGTATGGGTACGTTGTCACTGTCCGTTCTTTTAGTCATTGAACAGTGCCTTGACATCATACTGTGAACTTGTGAAACGTCTTCATCTTCTAGCCAATTACATTTTATCCAACAACAAGCATAACACATGACTGCATCATCTCTGCCAGAGCCGATGTAAACAAAGCCATCACCAGCCAAAATTATAGCAGATTTAGACGCATTCGATGGATAGTTGCAAAAAGTACCAAGCCTTAGCATTTCGTATTTGAAATCGTTCCAGGCAACACCGCCAATATGTGTTGGGTGATTATGTTCAGTTCTCAGATGAATTACATAACACTGAATGTTGTCATTTTTCAGGCGTATATTATTACATGAAAATAAATCATCCAGAATACTTGAGTTTTTAAACTGACCATCGATTTCTTTGCTTGGGTTTTGCTTTTTGCTACGAAAATCACATGTCTCTTTTTGAAAGTTTAATTTTTCACTAACTTGAAGAACACATGAAGAAAAAACAAGTATATATTAGATATCAACATCTTTTTCTACTATGGAGAATAATAACGAAACACTGCATTCATTATTTTAAGATCAGTTTTCCTGACACTAATTACTTTAAGATCAGTCAATACTGGCACTCATTATTCACAATAAAAATCTATAAAGCGAACTGTCTATTTTTAACAAACTACGCGAGCATAGTTTCTGATATGTTGTTGATTAACAAGCTGTAACAAGTCAAACCTTCCAAACACCTTCACTTCTATTATTATTTTTTCTGATATGTCAAACTGTTGTTGTTTTTTTTTCATTCATTCTTCTTGTATTGCTAACGTCCCTAATCCTTTCACGTGTATAGTTTGGCGTCGACACACTGTCTTGTATATTTTAGGTTGAAACACTATCATGTATATTTTAGATTGAAACACTATCATGTGTATTTTAGATTGAAACACTATCATGTGTATTTTAGGTTGAAACACTATCATGTATATTTTAGATTGAAACACTATCATGTATATTTTAGATTGAAACACTATCATGTATATTTTAGATTGAAACACTATCATGTATATTTTAGATTGAAACACTATAATGTATATTTTAGATTGAAACACTATCATGTATTTTTTAGGTAGACACACAATCATGTATATTTTAGATAGACACACTGTCATGTATATTTTAGGTCGATACACTATAATGTATATTTCAGGTAGACACACTATCATGTATATTTTAGGTCGATACACTATCGCGAATTAACAATGATTTAACATATTAAATTGACTTAAGCTTGATCGAATCAGAAAAATCTTTTCCTGCAAATGCATTTATTCAAAATAAGTAGCTAATTTAATTTAAAATACTATTAAGGAACTATATTTATATTCTGATGATGTTTACATTTTTTTAGATGTTTTGAAACATAAAGCAGTTTAAATAAATATTTATTAACATATTTATTACCAAATCTCGAACGCGATGTAGGTCAAGCTATTTTCAAGTGTCAGAAGAATAAAAAAAAAATAAACACTTAAATTGTGAAATAAAAATATCTAATTCAGATTTTAAAAACACAAACGATGAGAAAATATTTGTAAACATTTTTTACAGCGCACTGTGAGAATTTTTTTTTGCCAATATTACCAAGTATATTAATATAACTTAACAGTAATAATTGAAAATGCTTTTAAAGATACAAAAAAAGTTATGAATGAATTTGATATTGTTGTAACAATATGTTTGTTTGCTTGTTGTTGTTGTTTAATATTCTATTTCGCTTGTCTTTAAGCAGTATTTCTTTTTCTGTAAACATGTTTAATTGCAGGCCGTTCATCAATGAGTTTGTTCATATGAATATTTCATTTTAGTAATACTTGCCATCTGTGACTGGTGCCTTCATTTTGTTAAGTGACATAGACCAAGTAATCGTAAAATAGAAGTTAAGGTACGTAGAAATTGAAAATTTGTAAAAAAGTTCAATACATGTGAGACCCTTACAGAAAACAATATTGGTAGCCCACCTGTTGCGTAAATAGCCTTAGTGGAGCGAGAGGCAAAACAAGCCTCCCCCATCCCTATTGTTAAACATACTAAAATACTGCAGGTGCCTTACAATAAATAAGTACCAAAAATGGTAGGTGCTAACATATCTCCCGTGGTGCCTGCATGGCAACATTGCACTACGGGCTATGGTGGGGATGAAAGAAGAGTAGCATAAAAACCGTCCCATTAGTGGTTTATCTCATCCTTACAGGGACTTCACACAACTGCCGGACAGGAAGCAGATGGTCGTGCGATAAAGCGCTCAACAGTTGAAATGGGGGCTTCATGTTCAATCCTTGGGGATAATCAAGGGAAATTTTCAGGTCATGTTCAAAGTTCTCCCGTATTGCCTGCATTTTTTACTTCAGGCCGTGGACTTCATGGGCGTCATTACGTCTACATTGTTATCATTCTATCATTTTTAAACACATATTCTAACAAACCTTGTCTTTAGTCTTATTTAGCTCCTGTACAGCGTCAACAAAGTTCTGTCCCAGAAGCTCTCTGATGAAGGCACATTTAGGGAACCACCTGGCATGCTCAACAAACACGTTGTCTTCTTCCTCCCAGTTGCGTAGACCACCACCACAGAAGAAACACCTGGCGCAGTCGCTGTAACCTTTGACATTTCAAAAGTATGATATTGTATCGTTTCAAATGTAGGTACATCTTTCACATTACAAAATCATGGCATTAGTTTTTTTTTAAAGTATGTAAATTCTCAATATCAAAATTATTACATTGAACTTTAAGTAGATAAACTGCAGTGTATTATTTTAGGTTCATATGTTTTACCTCCACATATATAAGACATATATTAAAAAGAATGAAATACCTGCATAATAAAACCCAGCATCTGCCAAATCACCAACATCTAGATGATGAGACCGTGGCCAGCTTGAAAAAGTTTTAATTCTCTGTTCTTTCACAGCGTACTCACTTCTTTTAGGTCTCTCTGTTACGATGCCGAGCTCTGAGTACGTTGGACCTTGTTCTTTATTGTTGGTGCTGCTAGCTGTTGAACTGCCATTTACACTTACCTGATTTGACCCTGTGTTTCGATGTGGTGCTGAGATTACGCCAGGTGAAAAGTTTTGATGTGAAGCGGTGCTTGTAAGTGGTAGATTGTTTACACTAGAACCAACATTAATTCCTGATATGCTGCCTGGCGTCAAATTAGGCTCTGTACCTTTCTCTGGTATTGCAGCCACTGGAGTTGGTATTTGCGCTGGTGTTGTTTTCAATAGATTGTGATTGGCTTTTGTTGAAGCAGATAATGCAGTGTGTCGTTGGACTACTGGTTGCATTGTTATGTATCTCTTCTCCAAAGTAGCAAATAAGATTGTAAGTGTAGGGTTAACTAGACTTAACTGCAAGAATAGTACTAAAAGTCTAAATATCTTTTCTGAATATACTTAAGCGTCATTATATCTTCCATTAGTGGTGTCGTTGCTAATTGTGCTTCACTTTCATTATAATTCTGTTGCTTGATCTTTCCGAAACTATATGCTGCCACGAAATCATCGAAGTCTGTTTCCATGTTTGAAAACATTTTTACCTGCACAGAAAAACATACATAGTATATATTTAAAAAAGAGTATTAATTTGAGCCAGGCCTGTAACGTGCGGGGAGGCCTGGAGGGCCGGGCCCCCCTGCGTTTTGTCTGGCTTCTCTGCTTGTTTTCTCTACGTAGTAACATTTATATCCTGCCCCCCCGCTTTTGGCCTGGCCCCTACTGTAGAATGCCTGGCCCCTGCTGTAGAATGCCTGGCCCCTGCTGTAGAATTTTCACACTACGGGGCTGATTTGAGCTGAGCACAAAGGGGATAAAGTAATATATAAATGAGCACAAAGGAGAACAGTTAACACCACACGGTTAATGTTCCCTCTATTTTTCCGAAGGCTGTGTTCAAGAGGTAATACTGGCGGTGAGCCATTTAACAGAATATAGGCTTTACTAAAAGAAGCATGTGTATGTTATGTGGTTAAGTGGTTGAGATCGCTCAGAGAAACACTGAAGTTAACAGAAAAATCCTATATTTTTATAACGAATTCCTTATATCATATCTAAGTCATTACACTAAACAAGTAACCTATTTTAACTTTCAAATGCGTCATTAATGCTATCTTTTTTTTAACTACAAACAGTACAAGTTTTTATAAAGGCTGAGACTAAAATATCATTAGGAAAAATTAATTTATGATTATAAAAATTACAAAACTTTAAACTTAGAGAGTGTATCAGAACTTTACTTGTAGCATTTATCATTAGAGCAGTTATAAAAAATAGACTTAGAGGAAACATTGAACACAGCCCATGTTAATTTTGACATTATAAAATGATGACACAATATTTTGTTAAAGAAATCTATAGTTTTAGAGTTTCATTAAAATATAGAATAATTTATGTAAATAGTAATAAAGATATAGAATTACATTTACTTAGTTATAAAACTTAGAAAGGTGGTTAATTTAAGGGATCACAGAAGTTATAGAATTAGAATTAGAATTTTCGCAGTCCCAGACAGAGGTGCTTTTTTTTTCTTTAAGTTTCTTACAAAACAGGATATGTTTTTTTCTCTTGGATCCTATAAACCAGTGGTCCCCAACCTTTTTCTCTTCGCTGACCGGTCGAAGTTTAATTATTTTCCCCTCGACCCGCTGGTGTGGGGTGCCGAACGTTGATATTTGTATTTTAGATTGTTTTGATTTACAATGCTACTGCCGCGCACAGCCGCTCAGCTCGTACATGGAAGGTCGCAAAATTTCGAGAGAAATACACATCACTAAATGAAAAGGAAATAATTAAATATTACTTGTGCGGCCCAGTACCATTTGATCCCCGGACCGGTTTCAGTCTGCGGCCCGGGGGCTAGGAATCACTTCTATAAATCACTAATGTTACGGTTTTGTGATGCTCTTCTTTCATCCCTACCATAGCCGAAAGTGCAAGCCGTAACCTACAGCACGTACATTGGGCTACATCATTGCTGCACCAGATACAAAGTTGCAGAAGTCAAGTTAGATATTTACAGTTATTGAGTTAAATTTATGGATTTACCGAACTAAATAATTTAAAATATACTGTTAGAGTGGTATATTTGTGAATTTATAGAACTACTAAATTTAAAAAATACAGTAAGTGTTGTAGAGTTTGAGTGATAAAGAAAGCAGAGTTCTAGAGGAACTAGAGTTCTAGAGGAACTAGAGTTCTAGAGGAACTAGAGTTCTAGAGGAACTAGAGTTCTAGAGGAACTAGAGCAAGAGGAACTAGATTTCAAGAGGAACTAGAGTTCAAGAGGAACTAGAGTTCTAGAGAAACTAGAGTTCTAGAGAAACTAGAGTTATAGAGGAACTAGAGTTCAAGAGGAACTAGGGTTATAGAGGAACTAGAGTTCAAGAGGAACTAGAGTTCAAGAGGAACTAGAGTTCAATAGGAACTAGAGTTCTAGAGGAACTAGAGCAAGAGGAACTAGAGTTCTAGAGGAACTAGAGTTAAAAGTTATATAATAGTTATAGAGTTAGATAATGAGTTATTGAGAAAGAGTTATTAAGGTAGATGCATTGAGAGTGTTATTGTAATTGTAAAGAGATAAAGAGCAGTGAATCTCAAAACTTGAATTCTTCGTGACCCAGTAATAAGAATGCTTTGTTTTCTTTTGCTTGATTTTTTTTTTTTGCGATCAACCAGCAAAGAAGAACGATGATACAAGACATAGCATTAAAGTGACAAGCAATAATTAATGGTACGCTTTAATGTTTCCCTTTTTACTTTACACATTGACACACTTTCAGTTTTGTAAAATATAGACAAATAAAGTTGTTGTAATTATTAATACATAGATTCTCAATCCGGTAATTATAAATTTTAATTCTGAAGCGGCCCACATTTTGAGAAACACTGTGATAGTGTCGTAATCTAATTGTCTATAGAATAAAAATGAAATGAAAAAAGCATTGATATCATTGCCTGTTAGACGTGCTAAAAAAATACCTGCATAGGAGCATCAAACATTTGATAATGAGTCAACTCTTTTATTGTCATTGTAACCAAATTATGCAAGTCTCTACTCGTTGTTTAATACAGCGCGTTGTCTTTCAGTTGCACTTCCAAGCTCTGAATATACTTTTGAAATCGACCTGTAAATGCTGCTACTGTAGTGGCTATATTAAAGTTAGAATGAGTATCTTAGTCTGAATGTGATGCAGGGCTTACATAATGTAATATGTTTTGTTAGGGTGGGGTGGGTAGGGCAGTTCTGTTACTGAATTATCTACTTTGATGTTTTCTTTATGATGAAATTCTCCATAAATTCGCAAGGAACTTTTTTTTCTAATATACATGATGTTGGCAACACATCTGCTTTTATTAACTGTGTAAGTCAAAGGTTGGGGAAATTTTTAGAGTCACAGGCCGCATTGGGTTGATAAATTTTACATTTTGGCCTGACCAAAGGCTGATATGAACAGATATAATTAAAGGTAAACGTCAGAATATAAAAGGCTGGTGCTGTTGGTCAATCTGAAACGAGCGGAGGGCCGGATTAAACGGTCCAGCGGCGGTTTAAACAGTCCGGTAGGCCGGATTTTGCCCGCGGGCTGTAGTTTGCCCATGGCTCGTGTAGACTGTAGATTTTGATGAAGCACACAACCATCTTTATACATTTTTAGTGTGACGTGTTCCATTCTCTTAAACGTGTGGCAGCCTTTGCACAACGCGTCACCCAGGAGGAAAGTCATTTAGGGATGTCCACTCTCTTATCGTCATAAAAATTTCATTAAATAATGCACTGTAAGTTGGTCTATCAGTAAGACTTTGGAGAAATAATAATACAAAACATTACTAATTTATGGTGAATGCAAATGGCTGAAGTTTAATTTTATTGTAATTTTATTTTATCTCTTGTATTATGTTTACTTTGAGCTCTTCAATTATCCCCTCTTAACTAGCTCATTGTCCATACGATCTATCGTAGCTTTGAGATTAGTTGGAGATTTATTCTTGCTGAACAGTTACTTCTTTAGGATATACTTATATGTGCTATGCTATGTTTTTCTTACCAGTTGTATGTTTTATCCTTGTCGTGTACTACAATATTACAAACATGAATGCATCGTAAATGTTATTACTATAATAATCTTTATACTTGTTGATTGTTAAAAATAGTGAACAGCTTAAGATATGTGAATAAGCTTTTGCACATGCTTCTTAAATTTGCATTAAAAAATATATGAGTTGTAAACAATAGAGTTTAAGAAGATCTACGAATATTAGATAATAACTAGAGGAACATGACGGTGGTGTGGTAGAGTGTCCAACAGCTCGAAACCCAATGAATATTTAGGATTTACATCAGGTGGTCTTAATTCGGCGCATCTTAAAATGGTGACTGACATTAAATGTAGAATTATGAGCTTCAACGCCTCGGCTATGGAAACAGCCCTGCATAAGTCAAAGCGTTGATTATTTGTGTTGTGGCATACTTTGTAAAGTGCGTTCTAGCTTTCCATCATTCTTTGTTAAGATGTTTTTCAAGTAGGCCTATGTGATGTTTATACAATGGCATGAAATCCATACAAAATAATTTAAAAAAAAAAACCTGTCAAATAGAATATTTACTAAAAAAAACATACAGATTAAGATCACACATTTAAAAAAAAACATACAGATTGAGATCACACATTTAAAAAAAATTAACTCTTTGTAACTGTAGGAGTCTGACGTACATTCGTACTTTTTTTTAGAGCATTTTCGAAAAAAAAATGCTCTATTGTCCCCGTTTTGTCTGTCTGTCTGTCATCACACTAGATCTCAATAACCATAAGTCCTAGACCCATGATGTATATATCATTTTGTAGGTCTTGGCCTGCCAAGAAAGAGGTTTTTTTCCATTTTGCGATCTGACCTCTCAGGGCCGTAAAAGGGGCCTTAGTACCGTTTTTACTATATAAGCTATATTAATAAATGAACGCTATATCTCAGCAACTATAAGTCCTAGACCCATGATGTATATATCATTTTGTAGGTCTTGGCCTACCAAGAAATGACTTTTTTTTCCATTTCGCGATCTGACCTCTCAGGGCCGTAAAAGGGGCCTTATAACTGTCTGTCTGTCATCACCCTAGATCTCAATAACCATAAGTCCTAGACCCATGATGTATATATCATTTTGTAGGTCTTGGCCTACCAAGAAATGACTTTTTTTCCATTTCGCAATCTGACCTCTCAGGGCCGCAAAAGGGGCCTTATAAAGTGCTGTTTTTTACTATATAAGCTATATTAATAATGGACCGCCCTATATCTCAGCAACCATAAGTGCTAGACCCATGATGTATATATCATTGTGTAGGTCTTGGCCTGCCAAGTGTATATCAAAAGTCCATTTCGCGATTTGACCTCTCAGGGCCAAAATATAAGAGATTGTTATGTACCGTTTTGCTTATATTTTAAATATAAATAATAAAAGCTAATCAAAGGGGCATAATCATTATTTATTTTTGTAACAGTTATTCAACATGACTTACTTGTCCTTTTAATATCTTTTTTCAGATATCTGCATTACACAATTGAATTTATAAACATTTCCAAAATTTACAAATATTTACTGAAAGATAACAAACGTACTGAAAATGCGCTAACACGTCCTGTGTCCAGAATGGAACAGGCTTAATTGCTTGTTTTAGTAATAATGCACTTAAATATTCATCACAATACCTTAAAATGACTTTGCAAGGTAAATTCTTCTCATCATGATGATGGGAAAAATCTCTCTTTTTTCCAGACCTTGTGTAAGCTCTGTTGAAATATGTTATAGACTTTGTTAGTATATATATATATATATATATATATATATATATATATATATATATATATATATATATATATATGTCTGTGTGTGTATGTGTGTGTTTGTGTGTGGCACATGGTAGGCTATAGGGCCTATTAGATTCTAATATTGTAGTAAAGAAACAATGTTCATTTATTAAAAATTAAAATTAAAATTGCTAAGAAAAATATGTCGCTATGATTTCTCAAATTCGCAAATGTAATTTAAGTATTTCCTTCCTCCCCTTTGATTGCTTTGAATAATGTACTTTAACATTTCATAAAATCTATACAAAGAGCTGACTTTTGAAATTACATTAAGAGCCTTCTGTTGCTAAGAAAGTTAACTGCTACAGGAGATTTTAAAAAACGGACACAAGAAGAAATAAAAACTTGTCATTTTGATAATTAATATCATGACACTTAAAAAAAGAAATGAAAATAAGTCATTTTGATATTTATATTTATATAATTTATATTTATTTATTCAAACTTCTATACAAGCGTTTTTCTTTTCTTTACTATTTGCATCACAATAAAACTTAATTATTCTATATTGTATAATATGTGAATTAAGTTTTAATAAAGATAAAACAACAACAACTTCCAATACAACTGTATAATTTCAAACCAATTACCTTTCAGAAAAGAAACCAACAAAATGAATACTCTGATAGTACCGGAAACAGTGAATAAGAAGTGCCAAGTTATGTGTGGTCTAATAAAAGGGTAATAATATGCATTGGGAAAATAAAATATGACATGGTTTAAATGTCCATGACCTTAGCCTAATCTATATACATAATCGTCTAACCTATGCGTACGTTCGACAGATCTACACACCGTGCGGTGTAAAGTATGCTCATGGCGATAAAAGCCGCATGTCTTTACGTTAAAAATACACGGCACCGTACGGGTTGAAAGTTTACATCGCTAAAAAAAAAGTCTGAGTTCTACGTCACACCTTTGCGGAGTTAAAAAAAACAGCGTGTGTCATCGACCGTCTCTATAAAAATAGTCTGGGGAATTCCAAAATTATAGAAACTAAAAATAGACAATGTATGTTAAATGAGAGTATGTTTGGTGCGCATTTTGTTCATCAAATGAATCTTTTTTGAATAAAAGTGAAATGCTGCGGAATTCTAAACACAACAATGATTTCTTATTAATGAATTCAGATTTTTAAATGATATTAAGTAGTGTGCGCAAATTATGTTTAATAGATAGTCGGGGGTTGTTTTTGTTAAGCTTCTGTACCCATAATGAGGATTATTTTCTTTGGTATGAATTATATAAAAAGCTATTTTTTGTACATAGACTGATTGTTAACGCGCTCAAATATATATTATCGAGTTGGTTGGGATAGGTGTGGGAATAAACCAAATGGTTGCAGAAAGGGGGGGGGGGGGGTCAAGCAGACGATTCAAGTTACAACACCGCTAATTTTTTAACTTCACGTCTCTCTATTTTTTTAAATACGTCATGTTAAACATGATAAATTATAAAATTATAAAAAAAGAACTGTTGGAATGGGGGTGTAGGTTTGGGAAAGGAGTGTTTAACGGGGGGGGGGGGGGGAGGTAAGGAGATGTGTCACGTGGTATTGTTAACAGGGTGAATGAACATGCCCCTTTTTGTAATTTTGTACATTGAGACCCACTGCGATTCGGGCATGTCTTGAGTGGAAGGGGGGGGTGGCGGGCGGGGAAGGGATGGAGGGAAGGATGGGTGTGGGGCTAAGTGAAAGAGAATTGATACATTATTTAAAAAATAACTATTGAGAAAGAGTCCTTTAAAATAAATATGAATGAATTAAGATTAGTCAATGATATGGTGTTGGGAGCGCATCACCATTTTCAACTCCAACTGCGTGCCGAATAGCCGGTCCGGGTACCGGGCCTGTTCAGCTAGTCTATAAATAATGCTTATTGACGAATGTTT